>CM026213.1:19025650-19173150 GCA_014839995.1 Xenentodon cancila | reverse complement strand
GATATCCAATGTGGGAGGCAAGATTTCTGGGTTAAAAACTATAGGCTTCAAAGACACCATACTGAGAAAGGGCTGAGAGATTTTATTATTATATAGTATGCATTTGCTTAAACTATGAGAATGTTGTTGTGTGAGCAGTGGAGAACTATTTTTTGGATAGAGTTCTCATCCACAGAGATAATCAAACACATATTTTGCTGATAGGGAACACCCTGACCTGAGGCAGTGGAAAAAAAAACGAACACCTCTTACAGAGGCATAACTCCGGGCAAGTGTAATTGTGTAACTATATAAAAACTGGGTCAGGGAGTGGTTAGAGAGTCAGACTTCATGAACTGACAAGCAACTCTGTTGCTGTCAGGGAAAAGAAAAAGACCCAGAGCTCGGTACTATATTCAATCTGCTGATAAATAAATATTCTTGATGACGACGCAAGATTCTTCAATATCTTAATTTAAACGAGCACGCCGGAATGATATAGTAAGCTAGTCGTTGTGTGTAGAGTAAAAATAGAGTAGATAATTCCAACAGCAGAGACAGAAGACGTGCACTGTAAAAAAAAAAAAATTCATAACATTACGGAAAAATACTGGCAATTTTGGTAGCCAGTAATGTTCTGTAAAAAATACAGTAAAACAGTTGTTTACATTAGGGTAGAGTACTGTTAATTTACAGTAATACCTGGGTTTATAACAGTATTACAATTTGGAACTTTTAAGTATTTGCCATTGAAAAATACATGTTTAAACTGCATATTTAGCAGTAAAATACACTTTTTTCTACATGTTTAAACTATTCTTACACACAATCATCATATTTTTTGTCTTTGGAGCATATATTTAACGCAGAAATACCTTAAATTTTACAGATACTGGCAATTTTGGTAGCAAAAAATTAACTGTAAAATATACAGTAAAACCGTTCTTCACAATACAGTAAAAAACTGTTAATTTACAGCAATAACTATAGTTTATAACCGTATTAAAATGTAAAAATTTAAATTTTTGCAATTGAAAAATATATGTATAGACTGTCTTTTTAGCAGTAAAATACACTTCTTTTTACATGTTTAAACTGTATTCTTAATACGGACACACGTTTTTGTTTTTTGTTTTTTTACACGGAAATACCTTCTGTTTTACAGAAAAATACTGGCAAGTTTGGTAGCCAGAATTTTTCCATAGAAAATATTTACATTACAGTACAGTACAGTTAACTGTTACAGTAATAAATGGGGCTTACAACAGTTTTAAACTTTAAAAACGTGAATATTTGCCATTTAAAAAAACATGTTTAAACATACATTTATCCCAAAAAAACAAATTTTTACAAGATGAAACTGTTTATTTAATAGTTTTTACACTGTTCGACCACACATTTAACATAGAAATACATATTAAATTTATTTTACACTAAAATACTAGCAGCTGTGGTTGCCAGAAACTCTTTTTCACATTACAGTTAGGCAAGGTATATTTTAAGGTTATAACTGGGGTTTAGATCAGTATTATACTTTAAAAGTTAACGTATTTGTCATTACATCTTTTACATCCTTAGTCTGGCTATTGAACACAGAAATACTCTTTTCTTTTTTTAATTACTGACAGCTGTGGTTGCCTGAATTCAATAACTTTTTTTAAATTACAGTTTAATAACGTTTGTAACGTCTAAATCATTATTTTTCCATAATAATTACATTATTTAATAGACAAAATCCTTATAAGGCATGGCAGCAACATGTGAATGGATGGACTGTGTTACAACAGCGGGATCCGAGGACCTAACAACATTAGGAAGAGTAGATGCAACAAAAACAAGAAAATATAAATCTATTATCTTATAAAAGTTGTTTAGGAGAAATTGTGCAAAATAAATTGGATTATGGCAGTATATGAATTTAAAATCCAGCACTGTCTGCTGGAATGAACATTTTTGTTGAGGTTTCCAGTTTTTCAGATTCTCACCCATCATGGGTGGATCTACTGCTGTTGTCTTTCTTGACATATATAATAATAATTATTATTATTGTTTTTAATATGATCATTATTACCAAATCTTAAAACTGTTGGTTATAATGACATTTTACATATTTAAAGAAAAAAGAATCTGACTAGGTCTGATCCCTTTTAGCTACTGTACTGTGCCTGGGATACATAGACCTTAATCTCATTAGAATAACGTTAGGATTCTTTTTTTATTCATTTATTTTTTTTCCCTTGTTTGCACATATATTAATGGTTGATACCAAATTGGTAGGACCCAAAAGATATATATATATGCATTTTAATGTAACTGTAATCATGGGGGGTTTTTTTTGTTTTTTTTTGGTGTGTGCGTATGTCTGCAAGTGTGTGCAAATGTGTACCCTTCACCGGCCCTAATGACAGTCTAATTATTTCTTTTATTGATCCCTAAGTAGGACGAAGAAAAAAAAAAAAAATAAATAAATAAATAAATAACTAAATAAATAACTAAATTCTGCCAGAGAGGGCTAAAATCACCGGGTGTGGTATGTGATCGGACCAGAAAAAGAAAGAGAAAGAGAGAGATGAGACAGTGGTGGTGCAGTGTTGTGGTGTCTATGTTGTAATGTGTGTAAAAAAAAATAAAAAAAAAAGAAAAAGGGGTAGTAATGTGGTGTTTAAAGGATAGACGTGGACACAAGACAATAGGGTGTTAATAAAAAAGAAGACAGAGGAAAGGGGAAGAAGCATTCTATGAGTTTTTGAGGGTGTGGGGGCAGTATTTAAAAAGTTATCTGTATAATAATATGCATCAAAATATTTAAGTACTTATGCATGTTCATATATATAGGGATAAGGAGACATATATACAGTTATCTAATACATATTCATATACATTGTAAGCGGAGAAACACAATAAGTAATTTGTACATCAATGCGGCATATACACACACGCAGTCACACACACACACACGCAGTCACACACACACATAACACAGATCAATGTGTGGACATCTAAGCATCTTGCTGTGCATGTATGTAAGATACACGTGCACAAGTAGGTATCTATCCATACATACAAATATGCACTGATACAATCATGTGCACATGTGCTTTTTTGATACATGTGCATATACATATATATACATACACATACATAGAAAAAAAGACTTTTCAAATAATAAATTATTCAAATAATGTACCTACACATATCTGCATATATGTATTTGTACGTACATACTCGCATGCATATATACATATAGTGACATACACACACACCTATATATACACATGCATGGACATCCACATACACCTATAGATATATACAACTTACACGCGAATATATATATATATATATATATATATATATATATATATATATATATATATATATATATATATATATATATACATACACACATATACACATGCACATGTATATACATACATACACACACATACATACATGCACAGATACCTATACACAAATACACATATACCTATACACACATGCATACACACATCCATCCACATATATATACATATACATACATACATACATTTACATACATACATACATACATACATATACGTACACACATACGCACTTGTAGACACACATACCACATATACATGTACCTATCCATATATATACCCATACACACATCAATACATAGTACATACACATATATACATACATCTATATATACACACATTAACATATACACACCTAGTACACATGTACACACACATATATTATACAAAGATATATATATATATATATATATATATATATATATATATACACACATACATATATATACATACACACATACATATACACATCCATACATACACATACACATCCATACATACATACATATACATACACACATACATACATATACATACACACATACAGCAGCCCCGGGGGACCGAGACAGCCACCACCCGCAGTCGCCAACATACAGAGCCAAGGCGGAGGAACAGGAACAGGGGGAGAACATAGTCGACGCCCAGAGGCCGCGCGCGGTCAGGGAAAAGGAGCCCGCCAACACATCCCAGCATACCCGGACGGGGATCTGCCACCACACCACTCCCAACCAGGGGGCCCCCCCAGCCCTGGTACCAGGCCCTGGTACCAGGCGCCGCAGCCAAGGAGTAACCCCAGCCCCTCCGAGACCCAGACATCCCCCCGCACGACAAGATCCAGACAGTAGGAGCGCAGGCCAGGCCACCAGGAACCCAGCGATCTGCCAGGGCCGTCCAGCACATGCTCCCCAGTTACCCCCTCCTATAACTCACCCACCCCACGTGGACCCTTGTTCTCTCAAATTTTTATTTTCCCATCTTTTTTTTTTGTGTTTTGTTTACATATATCCATATGCATATATATAAATATATACACACCTTTTTTTTTGGTTTGTTTTTTTCCCTTCCTTCCTCCCTCCGTTCCTTTGTTAATGTGTTTGGGTGCATTAAAAAGAGCAGCTGGTACATGTATGGTGGGCGCTCCCTACACATCCCAGTGCTCTCCATTGTGTATGGGTGTTTGTATATATTCACCTATATATAGTTTTGGTGCATTAAAAACAGAAGCTGGTATTTGCAGGGTGGACGCCCCCCCACAGGCCGCAGCTCCCCTTGTCATGTTTGTCTCTGTGTGTGTGTGTTTTTTTTGTTGTTTTTTTTAATGATTATTTTAATAAATGTTTTGTTCATATATATATACATAACTGATTTTTTTAATTTTTTTATTTTTTTTAATATATATTTTCTTTGCAAATATAAGAGAGGGGGTGATGGGGAAGGCAGGTAACCGGGCCTAGGGGGGCACCGCTTGCGAGCCCCAGGCAGTCACAGGGATCCAGGCTGCCACGCCCGACCATCAGGAACCCACCCCCATAAAATATCAAATTTAACGGAATTCAAGACATGAGATCACATCGTATCTAAAAGGATCTGTACAAATCTATACGTCTATACTCTAATTGCCCAAAATCAACTATCCTACCACTTTCAGAAAATGCACAGGACTCTGCAACTTAAAATAACTCTATTTGTGTATTAATGTTTTCCCTGGACTATCATAATATTTCACTTTAAATTACATTCCTTTGCTAAAAAAAATAAAAGATTTCAAATACTAACTACTAATATAATACAGAATTATTAAGCCACCTGAACCCACAAAAATACGAATAACACGAATGAAGTTATATAAAAGGGAAAAAAAATACCCTATTAAATGTCAAATATCAGATTACATATCAGATTCCAACACAGATCATAAAGATTCACATGCTGGATAACATAAAACATTTTACACATGACGCAGACGCGTCATGTGCATCGAGCACGGCTCTGCATCAGGAAGTGTGCTCGGGGGGGGCGTCGGTGCTGCAGGTGGAAGTTCCTGCGGGGAAACGGGGTACGACGTGGCAGTGGTGCTTTTCCTGGTCGTGGAAACGTCTGGTTCTGATCCCGAACTCCGCAGATTTCGTAACAGCTGGAGCGCGTGGGAAAAACCAGACAAATAAACGGGCTTCCGGTGGGCGGGCTGGGGGCGTGTCTGCCGACGCAGCCGCTCGTCGCACGGAAGGTGTCATGTCAGCCCGTGAAACTAAGCGCGGATTTTAAAGACAAGAACCTCCGGAATACGCCAGGGTAGTTTTGAAGTGAGCATTTATTTGTATAATTGAAGTAGGCATGCTTACTAAAGAATGTCGTTTGTACTCGCTTTGCTGTTTGAGAAAAACTGACGCGTCCAGGCAGCACCGCGCCGTTTATCCTGCTAGCCAACGGTCACCGAGACGTTGGGACGTAGTCTTCTCATGAAGCTACAGATGTGAGGCCTTTTGTCGTGAGATTAATGGACATGTTCACTAACCTTGTTCCTAATATTTTTTAAAGAGAACAGTCTGTGCTGTGTTGTATTTAGACAGTGCTAATACTAGCGGCGCGCTGGTAGCCACCGTTGATGACGTCGCAGCTGCCAGTTTGACGTAGCTGCTGTAAACTTTCACCGATGGAGGACAGCTCGTCCTGCTCCTCGGTGGCGTCTGGTGTCGCTCAGGCGTCGTTCCTCCAGAGGACTTTGGGGCGGTTGTCGTCCACCCAGCGCTTGACACTGAGCGGTGACGAAGCGGCTCCGGTCGCCGTTGCTGCCCTGCAGCGGTACCTGTCCGAGCAGGAGGAGGGGCGGCGGCACCTCTCCGAGCAGGAGGAGGGTCGGCCGCACCTGTCCGAGCAGGCGGAGGGGCGGCAGCTGGAGAGCTACAGCTACGACCTCACCGTCACGGACGGGCTCTGGAGGGCCAAATGCCTTCTGCACCCTGGATTAAACCACTTAGTGCGCAAAAACACCCTCAAGACTGGGAGCGACATATTTATCACACAGTGTTCGTTTGTTTACAATGAGACGAGACTGGGACACGGTTACATTTGCATTGAAAAAGTGGACTGCAGCTCAAGGAGGTCCTCTGTCCTACGCGACATAAACGATGTCCTGTCACTGCCCATGCTGGTGAAGCCCGGTATGGAGAGGAGCGTGCTGCTGCACAGCGACGTGCCCCTTCAGGTGAGCCGCAAACACTACCTGTCTCTGTGGAACAATGACGACCCGGAGGGGAACATGTGGACCTCAGGGTGCCCCTCCCCAGACACGGTGCTGGACGGTGAGTACTTGATTAACTTGAGCACTGAGATTGTGTATTTTTGACAGTGTTTGAAGATGACAGTCAGTACACTTGTGGTTTATGGTTAAAGATAACAATTATGCTGAAGATCAAATTGTTTGACAACATCAAGCAGCTAAGTAATATAACCATAGTATCACAGTATGACAGAACTCAGTATAATAATTATATCTAACTGGTTATTTTTGTACCTTGTATATTTTTAAGAATGCTAGATTTGTGATTGTTAAAAAAGACAAAGAGAAAAGTGGAGAAACTGGAGAATATCAGGTTTCTTTAACTAAATAGCTTCACATGACTTGGTGCCAGTTCCAGGTCTGGATAAACGGGGAGGGTTGTGTCAGGAAGGGCACCCGATGTCAAGCCTCTCTTCAGTCCAGGTCTTCAGGAGCCAGTGATATCTCTCTGCTCAAACACACCTGAATGAGTCGCCATCAGCTTGTACTGGAGGTCTACACAGGTCTGTCAGTGATCCGGTCATTTGAACAAGGTGTGTTTGAGCAGGAAAACATTGACAACATGCTGGCCAGTAGATCCCAGGAATCTGGATTGAAGAGTAGGAGCCCCTTTCAAGTCAATGTGTAGTACTTTATCTACTTGACAATGCCCATAATTCTTTGCTATGTATTATCTAATGAATAACAATGTATTTATTTATCAGCTTCTACATGACCTGGTGTGTAAGTTACCATAAAACATGGAAGGAAATAAAGCATTGAGAACATATTTATGAAAAAAAGTGCTGTTTCTAAATTTCAGTGTCAAAGGTTGCTCTTCTTAGTAGTCTGGAGTCTTCCTTTAGAGCCACGTGGAAACCCCTCCCTCTTCTGGTGAAGATAATACACAAATCCAGATTAAGGTATTACGGCAAGTTTGGGCTAAACATTCATTACCCCTATCAGGTGAGTTTGAATTTAGCATCAATAAGCAGATTTTTAATTCAGGTTGATGTCATGTAAAAAGTAAGGGTTTTCCCCTGGCTCTTGATCATGTTTAAGGCTTACTTTGAAGTAGCTGACCAGAGCGGTACAATGTCGCTTGTGCTTTGGAACGAACTTTGTCCTGAGTTCTACCAGAGGTTGAATGTCGGCACGGTGTTGTACCTCCAAAACTACACCTTGAAGCAGAGTTATTCAAACCGATCACGGCCACAGATGGACCATCACAGAATGAAAAACTTCACCTCTGTAGGTATGTACGCAACTACTTATCACAGTTTTGCTTTTGAAAATACATTTGTCCTTTTTTACAGTAAAATAAAATCCTCCAGCAAATACTTTTATATACACTTTCTGTTTAAAACATAATGGCTTTAGCAATAAGGGATCATTTCTGTTTGGTTTTCATTAATCAAGTGCAGAAAGTTGTTGAAAAGGATGCGGTTTTTAAACAGAAGAAGCAAAGTGGAGCCTTATGTTCCTCGGAATATCAGCTTCCCTATTGATCCGTTTGTATGTCTGTGGATACATTCTGTACAGTCCACAGCTGCCTGACTCTTATCAGTTTTCTAAATTTCTTTGTCTGCCTGTAAGTCCAAGGCTATTTACTAATGTAAAGTTAAATGAACATAACAAAATGAACTCATTTTTGCAAGATTTACTACAAATAATAATGTAATTTATTAAATATATCAAATAAATAATTAAGAATATCTGCTTAATGCTGTGACAAATGGTGTTAAATACTGAATATAATGTACCTCTGTATTTGTAGCTCAAAAGACCTGACCAGTGAAGTCAGTGTTATTTATCACAAATTGATAAAGAGCCTACAGGAACAAAATTAGATGTCTGGGGGGCAGAAATCTTGTGAAGTTTGTATGTAACTTAATCATTTTGTCCACAGATTTATTTTCATGATGTTTAAATTAGTTGGGAACACTTTGTCATTGTCTACAAATGTGTTTCTGCAAGAAATCTGCCTGAATCCTCGTAAACCAGCTTCGGTCATCACGGTGGTCCCGCCGAAGAGTGTTCTGCCTCAGTGGGGGCTGCCTGAGGTTTCCTACCATTTTATCACCAGGTGAATAGTTGTCAGTGCTTCAGTACTATCATTTCTTTTTTCTACCTCTTGTTTGGTGTCCACACATTCCTTTTCATGATATTATTCTCTTTATGCAGCTTTTGCTTTTTTCCCTTGTAGCACTGTTACAGTTGGGTTAACAAACAACTGTGTCGTTCGTGTTTCTTACAGGTCAGAGTTGGCGACACTAGCTGACAATTCAGCATGTGATGTCATCGGTTTGGTAACATTTGTTGGCCGTGTGGAAAGAGTCAGGAGCAAAGGGACCAAAGGTCAGACGGGTTCACATTTGATCAGTCAGCTTAAAGTGATCTTTGCAAACCACAGGAAAGCTCGCAGAATTCAGTTTTTAATTTAATGTATTTTATTCCTTATCTTTAAGGTCCAGAAAAATACTGGACTTATCGCTGGGTCCATGTGATTGACGGGACCTCTGAGCAGCCTTTTATCCTGGAGCTTTTTTCATCATCTCAGCCCGAAATCTTCAGTCATATTTGTCCAAGTAAGTCAGCTGTATCAGGTCGTATTTGATATTTCTTTTAAGTACATCACATGTTTTGTTTAACGTGTTGTCCTCTCATTCGTAGTGACCTACCTGGTGTGCACTCAGATGAGGGTTTGTCAGGTGGAAGGTTCACTGCCGTACCTCACAAGCAGCTGTGAAACCGAGTCGTTCATCACAGGTCAGCTCGGCTGGTACAACAGTTACCGCATGAAATGCGGTGACAGTATTGGTTGCTGCGAGATAATTTACCTTATTTGTGTTCTCAAAAGGCCACCACAAGGGTCAGCCATATGTGAGTGATCCCAGAGTGAAGAGCTTCATCCAGTGGACCAAGACTCTGAAGGACAACGTCATACTGCTGAAGACTGCGCTTGGTGGCCATTATTCATACCCTCACCCCCCGCAGACATTTACACAGTCACCAGCAAATCCATCAGGTCAGGAGAGTCAAACAACATGTCCAACATAATTAAATATATTGTTAAACTGATGCATGTATCAGGATTTATTGTGATTTAATGCAACAGTTTTCAGTTCTTTATGTCCACTTTAAGGTCAGGTTCCTTTGGTTTCTGTGGCTGACCTGAGGAGGGAGTTGGAGACCATGCAGTACAGAGAACATAAGAAACTTGCAATTCAGGGACAGATCACAGCAGTGCTGTACACAACAAACCCAAAGTTACAAGGAACAGAAGAAGGAGAAGTAATGCATATTGTTTTTAAAACATCTTTTCAGGGGTTGTGACCATTTAAAATGTAAAACAGGGTGTTTTGGTTTTTTTTTGCAGGTTTCTCATGATGTAGGTGAACAACCAGCTGCAGACCCTCACAGTCGTCCCTCAACGACTGAGCCAAATGCGGCCCACAGTCCAGTGTCTCCCTCCTCTGATGACTCAGCCAGCAGAAGGAAAAGAATTCAAGTGATGTATGAATTAATTCATTACTTACACTTTTTGATCTTGATATAAAATCAAATTATAATTTTCAAACAGAGACTGAATTCATACATTGAACATGTTTTCCAGTAAAGCGTCTCAGTCCTGCCTTGAAAATAGCAGCAGCCCAGCTAAAAGGTAGCCGAGAGTCATTTAGTAGTTTTCAGCAGTAAGTCATTTCAGTCCTTCTGAGCTCATTTGTGTCTCTTTACAGAAGACTTGGGCAGAAAACTACTGAGGAAGGAGAAGAACAGGAGGAAACTGAGTCTGCATCTAAAGAGGGTCATCATAAGGAAAACAACCTCATACAAAGTCCAAGTGGAGGTGAGGAACAGGAGTTCTTACAGGGGTGGTCACCTTTACTGCAGCGTGTCCTCACAATCTGTCACAGTGACACGTTTGTCTTTTAGGAGACTCTGACGCTCTGTCCTGGAAAAGCAGCAGCTGGTCAAAGCAACGTGAAGACCTTTCTGAACATTTGTGTCAAGGTGGACTGTACCAGGACAGCATCTCTCGCAGGTTCACATTTGATGAGAAGAGTGTTCTCCTTCAGTGGAGTAACCTTCAGCCGACCCGGTGGACATCAGCGCAGGCTACTGAGACCATCACATCTGCACTTTGTCCAGGATACTACCAGCTCACCATCCTCGGTGAAACAGAATGGCTCTTATATACAGTGTGGTACAAAAAGTATTTATTCAGCCACTGGTTGTGCAAATTCTCCTTAGAAAGATGAGCGAGGTCTATGATTTTCATCATAGGTACACTTCAACTATGAGAGAAAAAATCCAGGAAATCACTGAATGATTTTTAAATAATTTGTAAATTATGGTAGAAAATAAGTATTTGGTAAACAACAAAAGTCCAACTCAATAGTTTGTAACATAACCTTTGTTGGCAGTGACAGAGGTCCAACGTTTCCTGAACGTCTTCACCAGGTCTGCAGACACTGTAGCTGGTACTTTGGCCCGTTCATCCAAGCAGATCTCCTCTGGAGCAGTGATGTTTGGGGGCTGTTGCTGGGCAACACAGACTTTCAACTCCCTCCACAAATCTTTTATGGAGTTAAGGTCTGGAGACTGGCTGAGCCACTCCAGGACTTTGAAATGCTTTTTACGGAGCCACTTTTTTTTTTTTTTTTTCTCTCTTCCCTTTCTTGTCAGTGTGGACATCGTGCACACGCTGTATGTACGATGCACACCGAAATTAGTCTCTGCTTTTAACCCATCAACTAGTTTCACTAGTGAGCAGTGGGGCTGCTAGCAGGGCAGCGCCCCGGGGAGCAATTGGGAGTTAAGGGCCTTGCTAACGGGCCCCCAGTGATTTACCATTGTGGGCAGCCCTGGGCTGGGATCATTGTGATGCTGGAAGACCCAGCCACGGTCCATCTTCAATGTTCTCCCTGATGGAAGGAGGTTTTAGTTTTAAAATCTCACAATACATGGCCCTGGTCATTCTTCCCTTAACACGGATCAGTCGTCCTGTCCCCTTTGCAGAAAAACAGCCCCAAATCATGATGTTCCCACCCCCGTGCTTCACAGTAGGTTTGGTGTTCTTGGGATGCAACTCAGCATTCTTCTTCTTCCAAACACGACGAGTTGAGTTTTTACCAGAAAGATCTGACCACATGATATTCTCCCAACCCTCTCCTGGACCATCCATATGCTCTCTGGGTACACTCCAGACGGGCCTGGCCCTGTACTGGCTTAAGCAGGGGGACTCGCCTGGCTCTGCAGGATTTGAGTCCCTCTCGGCGTGGTGTGGTACTCATGTTTGTCACTTTGGTCCCGGCTCTATGCAGGTCATTCATCAGGTCCCTCCGTGTAGTTCTGGGATTTTTGCTCATCGTTCTCATGATCATTTTGATCCCACAGGATGAGATCTTGGTGGGGCCCAGATGGAGGCAGATCATCAGTGGTCTTGTACGTCTTCCATCTTCTTACAGTTGATTCATTCACACCAACCTGCTTTCCTATTGTAGATTCACTCTTCCAGCCTGGTGCAGGTCTACAATCTTCTTCCTGGTGTCCTTCAACAGCTCTTTGGTCTTGGTCTTGGTCTTGGTTGAGTTTGCAGTCTGACTCTTTGACGTTATGAACAGGTGTCTTTTATAGAGATATCAAGTTCAAACAGGTGCCATTAACACAGGTAACGAGTGGAGGACAGAAGAGCTTCTTAAAGAAGAAGTTACAGGTCTGAGGGACAGAAATGTTGAGTTTTTTTTGTGGGTGACCAAATACTTATTTTCCACTGTGATTTACAAATTTTTTAAACATCCTACAATGTGATTTCCTGGATTTAATTTTATTTCTAATTTTGTCTCATAGTTGAAATAAACCTATGATGAAAATTACAGACCTCTCATCTTTCGAAGTAGGAGAACGTGCACAAACAGTGGCTGAATAAATACTTTTTTGCCCCGCCGTAGTCTTTCAATATAAAATTTTACTTCTTCTCATAATTTTAGCATCAGTCTTTGTCTGTTTCCAACATCATATTCTGGTTTAGGAAATGTAGGTCAAAACTTCTTTTTGTTTTCTTAAGTGGGCGTCTCAACCAGACATTAAAGTCTTTTTTTTTTTTTAATTTAGTCCCGAATTACCTCAGTAAACTGACCTTTGTGCTCTTATTGTATTACATTTACGTCATCTATGAGTCACTGTGAGGTGGAGAGCTGCTGTCAGTGGAAACGAGGCTGCGCAGTCGGAGGTCTGAGTCACCTTTAGAAACGACTAGAATTCGTGCAGCTCCGCTGCTCCTTCCAATGTACTCTTTGATTTCTAGATTGTCATCTATGTAACTCACCAGGAAACGCAGCTGCTGTCTGTTGTCCAGTAAACATTATTGTAAGCGTGTGGTGACTAAATAAATGTCCTTTTTTTTTTTGTGAGCGGAACAGGTATAAGTAATTTTCTTATCTAGATTTTTAAATCTTTCCAACAGGAGTTAACAAGCAGATTGCAGTTGATGCTGCGTTTTTTCCCGTGCTTCGCTCCGATGAACCCCAGGCTGTTGGCCTTCCTCAGCATCCACACGACAACACAATGCTGTCCTGTCTTACCTCAGGTTTCCTGTGGCCTCTCAGCGGTGCCGCTGACCACAGACGAGCTGTCCACCCGGACCCAGGTAGCCACAAAAAAAAAATAAAATCAGGCAGAAGGGTTTATACAGCTGGGACATGACACATTCTTTCCCAACATACAGCAAGTTCTTACATTAAATTTATATATATATTTTCTTTTTTGCAGAGCAGATCTTGGCGAGTGCCAGTGAGCTGGAGGACATGCATGTAGTGTGCATCTTGGACCTTTGTCATCTGGGGGATGATAAAGTGGAAATACTGGTCAACAAAGTGTACAGAGTGACGGAGGCTTCGCTTGACTAGAAGTTACTTGAGGCAAGATCTTGTAACCATCTGTAATAATCATGCAGCAAAGATATTATTACCCTTTACATATGTACAGTATCTGCCCTGTAATTTATAGTTTTTTATAATTAAACTAATCAAATACACCCTATTGCATCAGACCATTTGTGTTGTGTATTAATGAATGAACACACATTACCTTGGCAATAACTGTTCTGCAGAGAAGTAACAGCTCAGCTTTCACATGTTAAATTGTTTTTTTGCACTGAAAACACAAGTTTTATTAAAAAATTTTGCTCAGAAATAACAATGCATATGTTTAAAAATATTTATTTTCAAATATTTCACAATATCCAGGTTGATTTATAAATAACTCAGTATATCATAATTAATATCAAGATATTTATGCTGTAAACTTAATTAAATTTCTTTTAGAACAATGTTAATATTTTTAAAGCTTATTTTTATGGTAAAGACACTAAACAAGCCATACAAGTGACTGTGCAACACCAACTTGAATGCAAAAAAGCATCACCTCTTCTAATAAGACACTTCATGATCTGTTACAAAATTACTTTAATTGTAAAATCATGTAACATACATATGTAATCTATTAGACATATAAAATAAACGACAATATAGCCTAAAGTATTTTTTTTTGTACATTCTATTATACAATATAATCAATGTTTCTGCACTGAAACTGCAGAAATGCCTGTATACCAGGGTTGTTTTTAATTATTTTTTGTTTATTATTCATGTCCTCGCTTCTTACACGGAAAACATTGATCTGACTGCACACACTCATATTTTAGTTAGTATATTACAGAAAAGGGGGGGTGGGGCTTAATGAAACAAACCCCATAAAGAACAAGAGCATTATGAAGGTGGGAGGAGAAAAAAATATAAAAGTGGAGCATCTAGTGTCGGGGACAGCATGTACCTCCACTACAAAGACTTATATGGATTATTTACAATTTTAGTGAAACCATACACAACAAAATAGTGGTGAAAATCATCTCACATCCAAAGCAAACGTTTAGGTGGAGGACAGCTGAGTTTATAATGAGCAGTTTCCCTCAACCACCTTTACAAGGCAAACAAGATGATAACATTTACTTTGTGTAAATTGACACAAGACTTCTCTGAATTATGTGTTTATAAAGAAAATTACATGAACAATTTTACTTTACTTGAAAAACTGACAAGATGCAAGATGGCTATTCTGTTTTTTTTCCTTCAATAAGTATATATATATATATATATATATATTATAATCTCATTGGAATAACATGAACACCAGATGATGGATAAACAGTTGTCTATGGCACCTGTTGAGTTGCTGGCAGATCTGGACCTTTACGACAGGTTAAACATTTAAAACAAATGGAAGTGTAGTCATGAATCAAAGGGGATTATGACCTGCTTCAGGCAGAAGAAAAAAAAAAAGTCTCAATGACGATGCACAATTGCACTTTATCTCTTAACTTTCCATTTTGGCTGAATTACCGTTTGTGACGTAAGCAGCAGCAGCTGCATTCTGCTGGATAAAAAAAAAGGAAGAGTTCACGTGCCTCATTTAATCTCATTTCCATGGTGAATATACGACCCTTCAGCCTGGAGATACTGTGTTTGGTTATTAGGATTCGTCTTGTCTGCTGGGAACAGATGTCCCACTGAAGCACACTCCCATGCAGACAAAGGTCCTATTGTAATCCTTCTCCTCAGTGGACACATATTGTACCTTTTTTAACAAAATATACCGCTGAAGGAATGTTAGGACATTTTCATTTAAAAAAATACTTCCATATAAATTACATGGTACAGCTTCTTATAATACACCTCTATATACATGGTAAATCTATTCTGAAACATTTCTAACAGTATAAATTAACATTCTCCTTTGAAATTGACATTGCACATAGAAAAGTGAAAAACGGCACTGAACATACATGCTGAGTGTTGCGTCTTGTTATGCAAAATAAGCAGCACCAGTTTTGAATAGGACTGTTACATAGCAAACTCAAAGAAACTTGTTTTGAGCCCAATGGGCTATTTCTTCTTCTTCTTTTTTTTTTTTTTTAAAGTCTGACAAACAACAATGGCATTTCATGCTAAGCAGTTGAGGATTTTTGAATTTAAATGATAAGTCAAACTGCCACAAACAGGTTTAAGATGGGACGCGGCTGTCGGCCAGCCGTCTGATTGTCGTGAAGAGACAAGCGTCTTCTTTAACTGCTAATCAGGCTTCATCAACATGCTCCAGTCCTCTTTCTGCAACAACTGTTTCACTATTACCGGAGTTAAAAAAAAAAAACAACAAAACAATAAAAAACTAACTATAAAGAATGCACAACACATTATGATTACTTAAGCCTGTACATATGTTTGCTCAGCCTTAAATCCAAACTGACAAAGAAGAGCAGTTGCTAAAGCGGATTAGCAGTTGCACATGTCACAGACTGAGTTCCTCCGCCGATATAAAGTAAAATAGTGTCTCTAAAATGAGATTAACTCCAAAGATTCTAGCACAAATTTAAACAGTTTTCTGGAACGGTGAAAAGCTTGCATTTTGATTTGAAAACGTGACGGAGGAGTTTGATATTTGCAGTTAAGCCACAGTTAGTGTAACTTCAGGCAGTGGAGGCTTAAATGTTCTGGGTGATTCAAATATCTGCAGGCAATGGTTGTCAATTAGTTCTCTTAATTGTGATTGGAGCATGTATGGTGTCTATGTTCAAATAAGTAAATAACAAAACGTATAACCAACTCCCTCTGACTCTGCAGCAGTCTGGTGTACATCTACCATTCAGTGTATTTAATAAGCAACTGCATGCAGATTAGCGGTGGTGTGAAAATAGGTTTTAATGTTTTAAACTGACGGGGCAAGACACCTTCCAGTGTCTCAAAGAACACAAGGTTCAAACAAATGTCTTTATCGCATACCTTGTTTCAGGTATACGTTTTAAAAATGAAAATATTTTAGGAGGATTTGAGTACAAGAATAACTGAATATCATCAATTAGATGTTACTACTACAAACACTCGTCAGAAAGTAGGGACACGCTGCACATGCAATGGTGGCAAAATATATATATATATATATATAAATATATATATATATATATATATAAATATATATATATATATATATATATATATATATATATATATATATATATATATATATATATATATATATATATATATATATATATATATATATGTATAAATATATATTATATATATATATATATATTATATATATACATACACATACATATATATACATGTATATACGTGTATACACATATGTATATATATATATATATATATTTATATATATATATTCAATACAAATCTGGATGTCTTCTATTTCAATCTGATGCAGAAAATTAAAAATTATACTCTTATGAAAATAAACGTTTTATATTCCAAATGGACCTGAGCTGGATTTTTAAAGCCATAATCAGACAAAACGATCGAACCGCGCCATGAACGCGCCACGGCTGAAGGCACAGTTTTCCTCCTTTCTGGCAGCTGTTTATTACACGGACGTCCGTGCTGCACGACTCATCAGAATCACCTACAACTACAGCATCAGAGCTTTGTCGTCATTCTGTGTGAGAAGTCAAGTGATATACACAGCACCCTTTCTTCAGCTCAGATTGAGGCTTTAAAAATCTAGACCTCCCTAATAATCCAAAAACAATCTCTCTCCCAGCTTTGAACTCTCAAATGCTCTCCAAACCTGATTTTTTTATTTTATTTTTTTTTTGATATGACGCTCTTCTTCTCATGGCAGTGTCGCGTAAAGCCTCTGTAGTGACTCACCACAAACATCCCCACATCACTGTTTTAGTGACATCTGACACGCATGCACACAAAATCCCTTCATGAGATGAAGCGTTTTCTTTTAAATGAAAATCGTGCCATGAGCACAGATGGTCTGTCTCTGGGGAGGGGTGTCAGACTGAAGATTTGAAAACTAATTTCAATATTAAGCCATGGACAGAGTAGAACATTAACTCATAGGAAAAATGATTCTACTTCTGGGTAGGGGGTGGTACCAAAGTGTAGATGCACAAGTAAAAGAGGAAAAACTTCCACATGCAGACACATAACAGCCTCCTCTTGAGAACTTTGATACTCCGTTCATCCCAGCAGTCTCACTGAGTTCGCCGCAGCCTCGTGCTGAAGGCCAAGAACCTCAGATGCCTCCCACATCCCGCAGGGGACATCGGGTCTGCACAGCCTCTGCTTGTGGCTTCGCCCGTGGCGTGCAGAGCAAGCAGCTTCACCTCAAAAGTCAGATCACAGCAAGGACGTGTTCACTCTAGGGATTTTCCCGTTAAGTTTGACTATGGAGTGCCGTGCCATGCTGCCACCCACAGGGCTGCAGTCCCAGAGGCAGATCTCAGCGCCCTGACGAAGTCCTCAGCGCTACCGAGTCAACATGTTTCTGAACTCTGAGACGCTGCCAGTCTGGTTTTGGGAATGTTGGTACTGCCTCTGCTGGAGCTGCTGTGCTACCGGCAGCTGCTGCGCTTGTGGTTGTTGCTGGATGTATCCCACTGTGCTCTGCTGCGATACATTGGTGGCGTGTAAGAAAGCCGGAGTAGATCCACCGTGTACAAGTCCTTGAGTCATCTGCAGATACCGAAGAGAACATGAATACACTCTCGCAACTCTCGTTTAGTTTTATCTGTGAAATGCAATTCTTGACTGAGATCCATCAGAAATAGTGTGCTGCTGTGCGTGCAGTACCTCTAATGATTATACAACAATTAATAGAGCGTCTCTTGGGTTTTGTACCTGAAAGAACTGCTGGGGCTGCTGGAGCTGCAGGGAGTGCTGCGAGGCCTGAGGCTGAGAGTGGTAGGGTGACTGGGACTGGTGTGTGATGAAGGTGTTGTGTGGGATCATTATAGGGGACGTGAAGACCGGGGAGGGCACGAGCACGGCGTTGCAGTTGACCTGTTGCATGGAGAAGGAAGGGGCGATGATTTGCTGCTCCAAGCTGTATCTGTACAGAGGGAACAACGAGGAGCTCAGGGTCAGTTTGAGCCAAACTAACGTACAAACGCAGACAACTCATGTGGAGTGTTATTCCTTACAAAGTTTGGGAGATGCCCATGTTGCACTGGGAAGGCTGCGAGGTGACGCTGGTAGTGGGAACCAGTGTCTGTACTGGCTGATTGAGGAGCATCCTGCAGGGACGAGGTCAGACTCAGTCATGCAGCACAGTCGACCAGGTCTTTAGTACCTTGACATTTACTGTTTCTCAGGATTCTTACCGTAATTGTCCGTCTTGGCTGAACTGGTTGTCTGTGTGTCTTTGGTTTGCATCCTGCTGAGGCCTTGCGTTGGTCTGAGAGAACATCATGGGGTTGCTGTAGAAGGGCATTGTCAGACTTGTGTTCGTCTGCACGGGCAAACTCACCGAATGTGCCTGCCCACTCCGGGGAATCCTCTGCTGGGCCTAAAATATGATGAAGGAAAAAAATACACTGAGCTCCCCAGATACTACACTCCTACTGACTTTAGAAGACACCAGAATTCAACAATCAGCAAATATTCATCATGTTATCATGACAAATGTTTAGTTTCTTGGAAATGTTTCAATTTTGAGGACGTTACTAAGAAACTAAATACAAAGGAGTTCTGTCCACTCTGAGGGTTCAACATGGGATCCTATTTCTAAGGAAAAATGGCTAATGAAACCAAAATTGTACATCTCTATCCAGCTTTCACATTCCAGGGTTGGAAATTATTCTTAAGAGCTGCATCTGACATTCAAATTCCTCTCTTGCAGAGTTCTGCACCTGCGCTGATGGCGAACTGTTGTCTCTCAGGACAGAGTGGGGGGATGGAGTGTGAGCCCCGCAGGCTGCTGGTTTCTGGTGGCCTGAGTGTTGCCTGATGACCCCCGACTGGTTCTGCTGGGCCGGCCTTCCCGGGCCCTGCTGCTGAGGCTGCTGCTGAGGCTGCTGCTGGGCCTGACTAAAGTTGTTCTGGATAGGCTGCTGTAACAACATCTGGCATACAGAGAAACAGAAAAATATGAGTTCATTTATCACATTAAATGTTATTACACAAATAAAATGTCATTTAGTACAAAAAAGGTAAAACACAGCAAGATTATATCGAAGCAGGGAAAAAAGATTTCATGTTTATTCAGATTCAAGTGAAGTAAAATGTCTGCAATACCTTTTTATTTATTCAAGCTCAGAGGATGTATCAGACAAAACAAGAGGAGGATAAGTTTGTGGTTTGAATCTGGTTAGTAGTATGATAATGTGAAGATGTTCAGAGGTAATGTAACACGCTTTGAGTCTATTAGTGGGTCATGCAATGGCTCAAGTTGGCCTCTAGGGGGAGGCATTTCACCAGCACTGAGATGGATGTGGTAACTAGGTGGCATGTTTCCGATTTTCTCCTTACAGGAGTCACGCACATTTTAAAATGTTTAATGTTGTCCCTGGCTTCCTTTATTAAGTTTCAATTCCACAGAAGACAAAAATGTGTCAACACTGGTGCTTACTTAAGGACATTTTCATGAATACATTCACATGAATAAAATGGGTTGTCTTTTTCTACTCTTGTGGTAATTCTACCTGAAGATTAGCGAGATGGAGCTTCTCCTTGATGTCGTGCAGCTCCTGTTGCTGCGTTTTGATGTCGGCCTGCAGAATGCGCGTCCTCTCCTCCAGCTGTTCCTTCAGCTGGTTCATTACACCGAGCTGAGGCTGCTGCAGCTGATACATGGAGGACTGCTGCTGCTGCTGGGTTTGCTGCTGCTGCAAAAACAAAAGAAAAGTTGGGAAGATAAGACACATACATTCTTTTGTAATATATATATATATATATATATATATATATATATATATATATATGCACACCCTTGTTCCAAAAGAACCCACAAATGTGGCTATAATCTGTGACCATAAGTCATGTAAGATGTTTAAAAACAAACCAATCTTCCAAGATTTTCCAAAACAAGTAGCTTTTACAGTTCAAAAGCTATATGGATGATGTGATTACTCAGAGAAATACACAATCTCTTTTTGTCTGACTCCTTGCCAAAGTCTTTTCTATCACAATCTTCTAACAGGAGAAGATGCCACATATGCAAGCAGCAGAAATATGAAGTAAACATATGGCAGCGACAGTCATAACAGTAAGATATTGTACACAAACAGAGAGAAAGGCAACGGGCAGCAGAGGAAGTCTAAACACTAACCATTGCTGAGTGCTTGCTGCAGGTGGGAGAAAGGGGGAGGTTCATTTGGGAAACAAAGTCAAAGGAATTTTGTCTTTGTGCCAAATTCTACAAGAAAAAAAAAAAGGGGGGAAAAGTTTTACAATTTCGCTCCATATGTGACATGTTATTGTGTTTTCTTTGCACAGTTGTTTCCTACAGCCCATTTTATCTCCACAGATAGAGGGACACGCTTAAAGATATCGGGGCTTTACTGACCTTTGAGCTACTGGGTTGGACTCTGGCGGAGGACTTCTCCTGTCCAATGGAAGCGGACTGCCATGATGGTGTGCAGGCCTCCGTGTAGGAGTTCGCTGCTGCAGAAGAGAAGATCACTGTAAACACCCTGATCAGCGAGCGCTCTATCAGTGTTTTTCTGTGAATACAGAACCCATTTCTAGAAAAAGGGGGAATACATGCTGTTTTTTTTTTTTTTTTTAATCAAATTGCTCTTTCTCGGTCTCAGTCAATGAATAACCTCGTAGCAACTGATGTTGGGAATTCCTTAACTTCCATGTGAGATCTACCGAGGAAATTATGACCCAAGATGCACCTTTACAACTACTGCTTTTTCTTTTTTGTTAGTTAGTTTGTAATTTTACAGGAGAAATTTTTGCAATTAAGTTTGAGAAAAAACAACAGCCTTAATTTTGACCTATCATGTAAACATTTAAAAAACGTACAAATGTCGAAGCAGGTGCAAAGATGTCATCTCTTATCGGCTTTTATTCCATGTTCTTTTTTTTCTTGTCAAAATGAACCAAAGAATGAAAGACACGTCATCCGGATGTTGCATTCAGCGTACCGTGGAAATGGGAAATTTACACTAAACAGCAGATCTCAACAAATAGTTGTTTATGAACCTGGTTATGAATTCAGATGTATGAGGTATACCTAAGCCATAGTCAAACGATTTAATGAATGTGTGTAACGTTTGTCAAGAATGTAAGAAGTTCTTTTTTTTAATAGGTTGGGAAACTTTATCCAAGGTACAGAGATAAATACTACTTTTGATGGTGTTTTCTTTGATTTTCTATACCTGGACTTATAATCTTGATTAATCTTCAAACTAACCACAAAAGCCTAACTGCACATTTATAGACCCATCGCACAGATGAGCACGTATGTACACAGATCAATATCCACCCCTTTAAATCTGACAATGTTTACTAGAAATATATATACAGTCTCTTTCTAAGTAAGCAGCAGACTTTTGAAATGCCTTTTTTTCTCATTTGGTTGGTATCAGGAACCATCACTATGGAACCAACTTCCAGTTTGGGTTCAGGAGGCTGACACCACCTCCACCATTAAAACCAAACTTAAAACATTTCTGATTAATAAAGAATATAGTTATTGTAAACTTTAGTGTGTTAGGACCAGTAGTCAGAGCTGCAGCTGCAGGACCAGACCAGAGCAGCTGATCTTCAACACAGCTTCATCCTGGATCTGCTGCTGTAGACCTGCTGCAGGGAGACACCAACATGATCCACTGACTGGTGCCCCTCACCTCCTCTGTTTCTCTTTCCCTTCTTCAGATCAATCCTCAGTTATTTATTAGCAGTATCTCATTGTATAATTGTGCTCCATTGTTCTTGTAGTTTGTTGTGCTGGTCTGTCTCCTCTTTTTCTCTTCTGTACATGTTCTGCAGACCAGAACCTCAGCAGCTGCATGCTGACCTGCAGTCCCACCCTCTGACCATCCCAGTGTTTACCCCCACCTGTCTGTATAGATGTCTTAGTTCTGCTGCTCATGGATAATTATATTCATGTATTTTGTCTTTTGTACCTTTGACGGTGTGTCAATGTCTGTCTTCTCTCTCTACTTCCTGTTCTACCCGGCTGGTCTTCAGCAGGAGGGTCCCCCCTTATGATCCAGGTCCTGATCCAGGTTTCTTCCCTCTTAAAGGGGAGTTTTTCCTTGCCACTGTTTGGTTTAAGGTTTTTCTTCCACTAGGGGAGTTTTTACCTGCTGTTGTTTATGTAATAATTGCTCAGGGGGTCATGTTCTGGTCTCTGGAAAGCGCCTAGAGACAACTTGTGTTGTAATAGACGCTATATAAATAAAATTGAATTGAATTGAATTGGTTGTGTAACAGCACCGCTGATTCACAAGCCATTGATTACCACCTAAAACTGCCACTGACTTGTATATTTTCACTGTAGCCCACGCAAAATAAAGAAGATAAGAAAAACCACCTGCAGATAATTGTTCTGACAGAGGCGGATTTATGAACATGTCTGGAAAATAATCAAAAGCGGGCACAAGTGTTTTAGAGACGGGGAGAATGCAAGCAGGTTGTTTACTTTTTACAGACAGCGACTGTGATGAATCTGCCACTGCTGCTGTGTGCTCTTCATAAATATGCAGATGGAAATGAGATGTTTTAGCACACTAGATGGCGGGTTGGATAACAGCTAGTCAAAGAGAAGACTTGCTGAAGTAAGCCTTGGATGTCTGTCATCACTGATGCATCGTCCCCCACATATAAAGGTGGGTGTTGTAAAGAAGACTGGTTGAAGGGGTTTTTATTACTGGTCACAAGGTCTTCTCAGATTGCATAACAAAGGATCAGCTGTGGGGTTTTCTTAAAAAACTGAAAAAGGAGTATCTATCAAAAACTCCAGTTAGACCCAGAGCATCATCATTGTATTTGCTGCCTTGAGAAGAATGACACGCTGCCCATTTTTAAAGCTAAATTACAACAACAGACCCTCCACCCGTACACGAGCAGCAGTTTTTTTTTTACATAATGAGCTGCTGCTGAGTGAGTTAGTACTTCAGGGAGCAGAGGATGACTCACATGCAGAGTCCGACAGCACTGTGTGGGAGGACTTCCGGGAGCTGTGGGAGGACACCGAACGTGCACCACTGTTTCTGTCCCGTGGAGCGTCCAGAGTGGAGCAGATATCCAAGTACAGCTCCTGAGCCTGGGACACAGAGGTCACGTTCAGCACACAGAGTCAAAAACTTCTGAAGGTCACGTCATCTGCAGTTGGGCTCTCGGGTCTTACCTTCACAGAGGAAGGAGCTATCTCTGGTGGAGACAGATCTTCAAGTCCAAAAGCTCGCCTCCTTTCAGCTCGCACTTCAGCATAACTGAACAACAAACACAAAGAATTATGCAACAAGGACACATCTAATCAAAAACAAGGTAAATGCACATCCCTAATCTTGCAGAGGGACCATCTTCCTCATGAGGGCCAACGGTACCTGACGACTGTGTGAGTGCAGACAATGAACTCAGGTTTGGAGTTCCACTGGTGGTACGTAATGTAGTAGTGAGTCTGCAGCCAAATCCACTGCTGTCCTTTGGTCAGGAAGCGATAATAGCAGGATTTACCCTTTCCACACTGCATTACTGAGGAGAGAGGGGACAGAAAGCACATCTCAGTCCTCTGTTTACACTTCCCATGTGGGTAAGTACAATATCCACATGTCAGAGATGGATTCATCGGGGTGGAGGTAAGGAATAGTGGTGAAGAAGAAATAAAAGTATCAGTAGAGTCCTTACGTTGCTTGTGACACTGGGCTATGACCTCCAGGTCATCCACATGATAGTAATCATAGCCAGACGTTCCAAGAACCTCGAAGGGTAAATAACCTATTATGGGTGATGCTCTGAAACATGGAAGAGGATGAGAAACATGTTGGATGGGAACGATCTGCAATGCTACACTGATGATCATAATCTTTATCAACTTTACCTGTGATCTAAAAACAGGAACTTCCATTCAAGGCTGTGTCTGGAAGTGAATTCATCACACGGATCTTCCACGTTACACAAATCCTAAAGCACAAACACAGTCGCAGTGTCAACATTTTAAAGCAAAGACAGGATTTATTCCAATCAGTTATTTTATGCATGAGATATTTTTGAAGTGACATTAAGAAACAAAATCGTGATGCTTTTTTTTTTTTTACAAGGAGCTATTATTGCAGGGGGAAGATAAAGCTCTTTCAAACGTATCACAGCGCTTGCTGCTCGAGCGTTGAGTATTTGTGGTCATATTGGGATGTTCTGAATACTTCCAAGCAGCTGTAACCTTCTCCACAAAAGTGAGTAAGTCAGCGTGCGTGAGGAATGGACAGAGTGGAAAAACGGAAAGTTGGAGCTGGGCTTCCTTTTCTTTCTTTTGTTTTGTTTTTTCTTTTACAATCCGATGGATCGGGTGGAATAAACAATGAGGAAGTCTGTCCAGTCAAAAAGGGAATGTAGCGACATTATCTCTTCTGTAAATAATTCATTACTTTTAATCAGATTCCGGTCTGGTCTGAGCTATGATATTTATGTTCAGGAGAGAAAGATGAAGGTAAAAACGACGTATTCCGGTTACGGCCTCCGTCTTGGAGAACCTTTGAGATCAGATATCCGCCGATCTAGTTTGGGACAGATCTGACTTTCCTCCACTTCATGCAAATAATCACGCGCTTTAATTCCGCTTGAAAACACAGAACTAGTTATTTTTACAAGCCAGAGGTAGCAGCTGGAAGTGACTAGGCGTAACTCGCAGAAAAAGAGAAAGCCATGCTATAGCCGTGCTATAAACCTTTTTTTTTTTCCGAACTTTACTCAGCAAAAGATATGTACAATACAAACCAGGGTGAAAATACTACAAGGAAAGATCCGCCCCAAGCACAAGGAAGAAAGTGAATTACAAAGAGCTTCATAGAAGCCATTTGACGGCAAAATCAAATGAGTCATCGCCTAAGCTGACCACATAAGTTCAGTCGCAGGGCCCTGAATCCGTCCCAGCAGACCTTCATGTTCAGACTACAAGTGAAATGTGGACACGGTTTATCCAGATGGGCAGACCTATCCGTGGGCAGACCTATCCGTGGGCAGACCTATCCGTGGGCACACCTATCCGTGGGCAGACCTTGCATTAGCATTGGCCGCTTGTGATCAGATTTGCTCCGACTGGCTCAGTGTTGCCGCCCAGGTCCTCGCGGTTCATAGTTTTACATATTTCCCACTTTTGGGGAAAGTAACAGCAGGTACATGCAATACAATCAGAGAAACAAAGGCACAGGTTGTCACAATCGAGCCGTTCTTACCTTTAGAAACTGAGGAGTGACTAATCGTACAGTGGCGATGAGGCAGACCTGCTCCTCCAGCGACGACTGCAGACTCCTTGGTAACGTCAGTTCGTGACCGTTACAAGAAGAAGTAGGCACTGTGTGACAAGGACCGTGTACATGGGTTATCATTATTACATAGAGCGTGACAACTGAATGCGGGAATACAGGAGGTTTTTCAAAAAGCAAAGAAAATCTTACCATTGTTATGAAATTTGAAATCTCCGACAAACTTGACATACTCATATACGGGTGGCTCCTTTGGGTCCATGTTTCCTCTGGCTAGATGACAGCAAAATTCAATATGTGCCTCGCCTAAGATGAGAAAAAAACAAACAAAATATTTCCCTGTTTAGAAAAAAACTCTTGATGATAGTTTGGATTTATATACACTAACAACACAGCAGTATCTGCTAAATTATATCTTGCAATTTTGGTCCATCATACAACAACTGTTATAACAGATGTTTGCTTTTATCCATTAAAATAGTCAGAATAACATTTATTATATAAACTGTTTCACGTCCGCTGGGATTGTTTATAAGTTGACAGCATAACAAGCGCACTTTTCAAAGTGCACAAACAGTTTGTGAGAGCTTCCTTTAACAAAGCAGCACACTGAGCTCAGCAAAACCTGAATTTCCTGAAAATCTGCAAGAAAAAGAGTGTGCTTGCGTTAAGAAAGATCAGCGCCACAGACAATAGGATGTTCTGAGGCGGAGAGGCCTACGTAATTGTTGGGGATTTCCTCTTGTTGTGGTGCAGCAATGCCCTGGATTACACTTTCTATCACCTTCACCCCTCAGGTTTTTTTCTGTTGGCAGGCGAAGCATCCGGTTACGTTGCTGGCACTCGGCTGGCCCTCGTCCCCTTCGTTGTCCCCCCTGCCAGTACATATCTAAAGGTCCTGCTCTCCAGCCTGTTAAATGTCCAAATCAACCTCCGATTCAGGTGAGCTTGTGTTCGCGCTGAAAATCTCAAATCCTGGCCTTTTCTTTTTTTTTTTTTTTGTCAGTTTGTCTGTTTGCTTTTTCAGCTCATCCTCTGCCAGTAGGTGTGTGGGAAGACTCAATGGGGCATTTTTAGTTCAGTTTATCCAGAGACCCGACTCTGTTTTTGTTTTCGTTTAAGATAAATCCAATTGGCCTCTGAGCCCTGCCTCTCACCCATCCTGCCCTTGAGCCGTCTGATTTTCTGAGCCCTCACGACGCTGCTATCGCCTCTATACGCGGCTGCTGGACATAGAAACTGTACTTGAAAAGTGTGGCTCTGATGCTGTCAAGAAGCAAAGTCTTCTGCTTACACAGACGGATGAAGATCACTCCAGACATGGATTTGTGACATTTCGCTATTAAGGCGTCTTACGTTTGCCTGAGCCACCCGCCACTCGCCCTCTCTCCTCCCCAGAAAAGTCCCGCAGAAACACAGGATTAAGGTCAGTCCTGAGTCTCCCATACTCTTTGGGATTACTGTGTTAACATAGCTGTGATTTAAAGTCTTAACTATGATACCAAGCTGGCTCCTATTATTAGCTAAAAGTCTAATTATAGATGCACACTAATCAGCAATCCAATAAACTCCAAAACTCTGAAGCAACAACTTGCTCTATATCTAAAGCGTTTAAAGAGCCAGAGCAATATTAGAGGATGCATGAAGATCAAGAGTCAAGTGCTGTCTTTGTATATTTTAGACAACTTAACACACGGAAACGGAAAAACATAATAATGTTGAGCTACGAGTCAAAAATGGAACTTCTCAGAGTTAGGAATGTAGTTTTCCTCCCCTGTGTAACATTTTTGATCTCCTGTAACAAAGACAATCGACAGGCTTTAACCTTTCCACTTCAACTGCGCTTCGCCGGGATGACCCAGACACCAGTGTGTGCAGGGAGGCCACCCAGCAGGACACTCACTGTCAAGGAAGTCAGTGGCAATGGGGTCAGTCATCAGCATGTGGGATGATAGCAGCTTATACACCTCTCCGTGTTCCCGCTCCGGGAGGAAATTCAAGATATTTTGGTCCACCATATCTGACTGGTGCAAAAAGAAAGATGAACGACAGTCAGTCTTTGTTACATAATCATTTCCACGACGGTAAACGTGAACATTTCTGAAGGGAGGCCAACAGCTCCTGGTCCGGGTGATTTCATTCATCATTGTGAACGATGTTCTGAGTCATAACCCAACATGTGATATTTACAGCTTAAACAGTGAAATCAAAATCTCTCACTTACCGGTAAATGGCCAATAAGTGAAGACACACTGTCAGACACATATATGATGTTGCCATCTGTGGTTAATGCAACCAGGAAACCATCCAGGGCCTGTGGGGAGTTAATGCAACCAGGTTATAAGCTGCTCCGTAGCTTTTGTAGCTCCTACAGCCTCCTACATGGTTTCCAATTCAACATGCAAGAACTAACTGAGCTACATACGGTTTTATTCATACTCATTCAGTCTCTTTGTGCATGTTTGTCATATACAAGCATGCGAATAGTCTACAGAGCATTAAAGGGGTGTAGGTAATTGTTCTGAAAAATGTGCTGTGAACCAACACTTTTTTTCTATTGTTATTATCATAAGTCTTGGTTTTTTTTTTTTTATTAATGGGATGAAATTTAATTAAAATATAAGTTTGCCTGTTTGCAAGCCGGAAAATGACCACGCAAATTTCCGCCGAGTAAAAAAAACGAGTGTGGCCAAAAAGAAGAGTTTATCAATTTTTGATTTGTGTAAAAATTCTGAAACACAGCATTGACCCGAGGAGAGGACACACACCCCAGCACCGCCCAGAAATGGCAAACCTCTCCCTTCTATAGCAATATTTTCAAGATAATCATCTAAGACACGTAACAGCATTAAACCCTTCCAACATGCTCTCCTGTCCACCTCTCCACGGTTTCTTTAATTTATGTTGTGTAGCGAGCATCAAAACTGAACTGAATGCATGGCAGGCACCTTACCTCCAACATTAGCTGGGTGAACTCCTCGTTACTGAGGAACGACGGTTTCCAGTCCTGCCTCACATCACAAATCTCATTCTGCGCAGTGATGTCTGAAAAAACCCCAACAAAGATTAAGTCCGATATAAGAGTCGAGCTAAATACAAATGTGCAAACTAAGAGTATATGCAGTAGCTCACTACCTTTCTGCTTCTGCAAGAAGTCGATAGTCCTCTGCAGAATGGTGGACTTATCCATCTTGCGCGGATGGCCTTGACCCTGCAGCATGGTGCAAAGCTCCTTGATGAGCACATTGAATTGGTCTCTTCTTTTCTTTTCCGATTTGTTCCGGGATGCCCTACAGCAGCCAACAAATGAATAAAATACATTTAAAAAATCAATGGCAGACCCAAACAATGCACCAGCTCATTTATTCATGCTGTTCACCTGAAAGAAAATAGTTCAGCGTAAACACTGGAGCACCGCAGGGAGACGAGGGAGCTGAGTCACAGCAGAAGACTAGCAGCCTGTGGAAACGGGCACATTCCTTCTGCTGTCTTCTTGCTTTATTTTCCATGTTTCCACATTTATTTTGTACTTATTTAGTTTCCTTTTTTTCCAACTATAATGGTTCTTCCATTTAATAAAAAAAAATAAAACAACAACAAAACTTCTGTATCAAGGTACTAAAGTGGTCCAGAGTTTTCCTATAAGGACAGAAATCCCTTAAAAAAAACCCTCGTATGTGTATTCTGTTAAGTTTCAGTTCTAAATTCATCAAAGTGTATGTTTTACATGCATGCAAATTGACTGACTTAAACCATAACGCATTTGTTTTACACTTGCACACTACATGATATTATGCTGCAAACTCATTGTATTTCTTAAATTAATTTAATTTTTTCAAAAAAAAATACTGTTTTTTTTTTACTCTATGCATAAAGCTACTGAACTTGCATGAACCTGCATGTTGAACAAAGAAGTCGATGTTGAGTAGTTGGTGCTTTGCTCTGTTGAACAGTCCAGGTCAGTTGCAGTTGCAGAATATGTTTGCTTTAGAGCAAAAGGTGCTACTAAGTTCAAGTTGAATTTTTCAAAGCCCTTTTGTGGGTAATTTGCTCTGTTTCTTCTCTTTGGGTTTTTGAAGCTCTGGTGAGTATTTCTTGTGATTCCCCCCCCCCCACCTCATTGTAAGGTGTTACACACTTTTGGCCAAAAACTCACTCAAAATACAACTTCCAATCCAATGAAATACTGATAAGGTGAGGATGGTCAACTGCCCGATGAGTTTGCATGCTGTGTTTTTTATGCACAACCCAAACATGAACATAGTGTTAAGTACCTTTTTGCCCTGTCCTTCTCATCTTCATCCATTAAATCTTCCACGCAGCTGTTGGTACTAGAAATACAAGGAGAAGCAGTTAAAATATTGTTTATTTGATGACATTTTGATGATGTGGGGCTGTGTACGGGCGATTCTGCTCTGTGTTCCTGTCAATCATGAGAGTGTAACAGTGCACCAGCACGCACAATACTGCTGGAATTTACTAATGAACCATTTCACCATTTCCAAAGTGACATGTCTAAATATATTTTTGTGAAAGAGACCTGTGAGAGATAAATTATGTATGTATATATAGTAGCCTAAGTACAGAAAAAAGCTCATTCAGACAAACTGGCCGAGACATCCTCTGTGCAGATACAGCATCAGCTCTGATAGTGTAATAAACCTCCTGGTTGGTGGACCTTTCAACACTTCACAGTGGCATAAGAGCAATCTACTCCGCATCATAACTGTCAGTCTGCACACACTGACATGTTTGGCTGCTAAATGGGGGTAATTTTCACACTTGCATTTTATGTCAGTTGGCAGTAAGAAGAAAGAGGGTTTGCAGTGCAACTGAATTGCCTCTTTACTACAGGTAAATAAATACTACTACATTTACTATCTGAAGGCACGAATGGCTTTTCATTTGGTATAAAGAGTTAATGAATGGCAGTATAGATAATCAGTCATAAACCATAACGTTAAATGTAAACAGCCTCACCTTAATGAGACTTTAACCTGAACGTGCCTAACAGCAACGTAGCAGTGCTGCGTTCATGTTTAGTTACTTTCAGATGTCATTAATTAATAAAACAAACATAAAACTATTATCAGCAACCATCCCAAGAGTCACACTGCAGCAGTTCAACGCTTGTAAGCAAACACGTCATGCAATAAAATCAAGGTAAAATTAAGTTTATCCCATGGGGAACTCTGAAAATTAAACAATTACACATCCCAATAAGAACACATCTACGTAGCTGCACCAGAGAGACATACAGTAGTATTTTCATTTCTAAAAGCATGCGGAAATAGTTTGCACATCAGATAAGAAATAGAAAATAAATGTCTTGAACTACTCTTGAACCACTGGAGAAGGTCAGACAGAAATCAAATCTACAAGTCTACTCCTCCAAACACTGTGTAAATCTACATTCTTACAGCCATTCAGCTGCGTGCTCAAATACACCTTCAGCTTTGATGGATGTGTGCGTGTGCTGGTCGTATTCTTGTAAAGTGCTGCATTGAACTGCATGAGGACACTCAAATGAGAACAAAATACAAACATCTGTGGCTTCTAAGTACAACATGTGCTTTAAAATGTTTTCTCTTAGGCCTTGAGGTATTATAGCGTCACAATACAAGACTTTGGGCAACACCGCTGTATGGCCAAGTCTACAAAAATGTTAAGCTGACTCCAGCACTTGTAGCTTTGCCACAGTTTGCCTGAAAACACATTGTTTCACACACCTAACACCTCGGCGCAATCATTTGCCACCATTTGTTTTCTAAAAAACGCTATTACGCCTGTGCTGCCAAATGAGCCGTTCCAGTCAGCCAGAAATGTCCTACACGCCGCCCTCTGCTCCCCTTCCCACAGTTCCTCTGTCCCATGCTCATCGTTATTTAATAAAGGTTTATTTTCCCCCATAATGAATAATAACACTTTACTGTACACATGCCTGGTTTAAATACAGGCCTTACTGAGACATAAATACATAACTGGATTTTGTGCATTTTTAATGATGGAACTCCAATAAGTCGATGTGATACTCACTCCCATTCCCTGCGGGTGGACGGACACGGGCCGCAGAAGTCAGAAAGGTTATCCATGCTCACGCCCTCTCCCGACCAGGCCCTTTCTGAAGTCTTGGAAGTCCCATCCGCGCAGACCTTGTCAGAACTCTCTTTTAGAAAAATCTACCAGGGACTTGTTGCCCACCGCCTCCTCGATGCCACAGAAGAAACACAAAATCCTGTGGAAGCAGATAAAACCGGTTACAGCTTCATCAAAGTAAACATATAGTTGCCTTTTATTAAAAAGTGATAAAACACTGAAAGTAGGAATTTAGTTTGTGACTGATGACTTTAAGGTTGAACCTGAGGGCTGAACTACGCCTCCATCTGTTATCACCAGCTAAAAACTAATTGGACAAAATTTGATAAACATAAGGTTTATCATATTATTAGTATTTAAACCTGGAACGCGCTGACGTGGGTCGTTGCTGCAGCCGCCTTCAGCTGCCTTTTTGCTCGCAGCTCTTTTGTCTTCAGTAAATAATTTGCATGCTCTGCTAAGTTGCGGTCAGGAGACAGACCCAGACGTTTAACTTCGTTTTCCTTGCCTCGAGAAGCTTTTGGGGTTGCTTTAGCTAGATTTTGGCTCATTATCCATCTATCTGTGAAACTGAGCAGAAAGTACCGGAAGCTCAGTCCGCTTCAGAAGCCGCCCGGCTGCTCCTGTCAGCAGTCACCAGTGATAAACACGAGTGACCCAGTTCTGCTGGCAGTCATTCATGCCCATGCATGACTCTGTCTTCACCCTGTTTGACAGATGATGTGGCGCTCTGGATCGTGAGCCCCCCCACCCGCCCCTCCATGCTCTTATCACCTCATTATTCTCGTACAAATGAAAATTGGTTTCATCTGGTGACGTCGTTGTCGAGAAGACCGGACAGTCCGGACTTTTCCAGCAAAGTTTAAATGCTGTTTTAGTTTCCGTGTTACCTTGAAGTAAACTCCCGAGTTTACATTCATGAAGGCCTCAGCAGAAGTGTTGCAAAGGCACTTCTACGTCCTCAAGCAGATTCTTGAAATAATTTGATACTGCTGCCTGAAGCTATCAGTCAGGCATTTCTGAGCTCACTAGTACATTCCTACCATTCAGGAATTAGTTAAATGATTGGTTTGACCACTCCTCAAGTTTGCCCAGTCTCTCTGACAGGGCTGGTTCGTGTTGTTGTTTCATTATGACATCTAACCCCTGAACTGATTCCTTTTCGGGTGGCTGATTGAACAAAATTTTAATTCAGCTCTTGCGATAAAACCTAGACCTTTTATATCCTTTATAAGTCATGAAAAGACAAGGACACAGGTCACACTTGGCCATGAAACTGTTCTTCAGTGAACTGTTCAGGTACTTCTGAGCTTTGAAAACTCGAGAAGCAGTTGAAAAAAAAGGGGCCAGCTATCTCGGCGTTTAAGTCACGTGTTGTTGACCCTTCCCCTCCGATCAATGTCTGAAAAACTCCTTCACTTCCATGTAATGAAATCGGTCTCTTTCAGACCCAACCAGGCACACCCAAGAAGCTCCACTCAATGATGATTTTTCCTTTGTTTTCTAGAGAAGCATTAATAAAACATCATAAAGTAAATTAACCATCTTCACTTGAGTACAGTGCTTCTTGTATTCTCTGACCTACAAAAGCCCAGAAGAAGAAACCTCGCTTTATAAACCTGATAAGACATAGTGCAGGCACCATCTTCATGTGCTTTGTGTAGAGCAGGACAGCAGATCAATACTTCAGAGCATTGTGTTCCTTTACTTTGTTAACAGAATATAATGTGCATCATCTTAATCAGCTGATTTAGGAAATTCAGACAACAGCAAAGAGAAATGATCTTACTGTGAGTTAATCTCCTGCATGCTTTTCTTTCACTTATATTAAATACTGAGATGGATCGGTATCACCCAAAGAGAGCTGGGAAAAGCTCCAGCAGAACCCGGTGACCCTGAATAACAATAATCATAATAAGCTGGTACAGATAACAGATGGTTGGGGGACTCTAATTCATCCATGTTTGTCTTATTTCATGCAAACATTAAGGTGCCGCAGGCAAGAAAACCATGTATCAGGACTGCCATAATTATTCAGGAACAAGGTAAGCTGTCAGAGGAGCAACAGTGGAACAGAAATGCAAAAGCGTGAAACGGTGCAGACCTTAATGAGCCGCTCAAAAGGCGGCCATAAAGTAAGTAGGAGCTGATAAAGTCCCATGGCCTTTTCCCTCTAGAGAAAGAATAAATCCTGATAAGGAGATGAAGATATCTCGTAGAGTCATTTCTCCTCCACGTCGGTTTTTCTAGATTCTTTCTCCACCCACACCGCATGTGAACATGTGACTGTATGTAGCAGGTCCACTTCAGCCAAAATGAGCCAATCCATTGAAGGTTTGTATGACTTGTAAAAATGTAATTACACACTTCTTAGTGGATGCACTTCCTAACACTTCCATGGCAGCAAGATTATTTCCAAAACTTGCTTCTTGGTTTAAAGCAATATACACTAGAAATACGTTTATTTAAATATTGTCAACTGATCAACTGCTGCTTGGAAATAAGAGAAAAATAGTCATTTATGTTTTAAAGTAATTCCCAGTTAGACAAGTTAAACAAGAAAACAAGCTTTTATTTTGCTCTCTCAGGAGAGTGCATTTCTCAGATAGAAGCGTTTGCATTTCAGCCATCGATACGATGCCTGTACTAAAAAAAAAACAAAAAAACAAAAGTCTGTTTTAGTTTGCTTGTTGAATCAGAACTTAAGAGCGAGATTCCAGAGTTAAAACAGCCATTGATGTATTATTAGATGGAAGGAGTGGAAAACAATGAGTGGAAGCGGTCTGGAGTCAGAGCTGAACATGTGTTCTTTAAAATAACACTTCTAACACTTTCCTATTTTGTCATAAATATTTAAGTGCTCGTCTAATCCCAGAGGTTGTGAACTCCCCTCCTTTAGAATCTACTGGCAGTAATTTCACCACTCGACTTGCACAGACTTATAACCAGGTGTCACTGAGGGGCTGGAGAACCCGGTACAGGCTGTCCTTTTTATCCACGTTCTGTACACTGAGGTCAAAGGTCGACAGCGAGCATGCTAAGGTCCTTAACATAAATGTACACTTGTTACCATCTATTAATGTTCCTTGAAGAGGTTACTTTACATTGAAGCATCTATTCAGTGAACTGTGCTCATCAACGGTTAAATCTCACTTTGCTAAAAATAAGATTTTCTCTTCAACTGAGGCAAAGATGCACAAATGTACACATCACACATCGAGCCAGGACTGGTTTGGCCCACTTTTACAACGTCAGACTGGAACCAGAAAATATGTTTCTCAAAACCAGAAAACCCAGAGAAAGGTAGGTGCATTGAAAATGACTAATTCAGCCTCAACATTATGTCACACAACACGACAGGTTACATGAAACCACATTAACAGCCGGTAAACAGAGCGCAGTTACGTTTGTGCCTTCGGGCTTTTAAAGACTTTAACAAGGAACCTGAACTCACAACATAAGACCCTGCACTTCCAGTTTATGGCCCACGCTTCATGTTAACAAGGAAATGAAAATGCTGCAAAAATGGCAATATATAACGTAATTATTGCCCACAGAATTTCCAAAAGGAAAATTCAGTGTATGAACTACTGAGACTGGGTCGTCTGAACCCAACAGTGCTGCCTTATAATATAATAGAGTTGTTGTAAAGTGATACTCCTTTGCATCCTAAAAAATTCAATACTCACCTAAAGTATTCACAGAGTATATTTTCCAACACTCCAGACTGTATTCCTACAATATATTTTGTGGAAAAATGTTTATACAGTAAATGCGCAACAATTCTGATTTACACTACATGACTATGTTTAATTGATCTCTTTTAAACTAATATCAACCATTATTCCCAGGAAAATAATACATTTCCAGGACTCATTTCCTTCAGTCGAAACTGAATTCAAATAAGTAGTAGTGAATTTTCAATAAAAACAACAAAAAAAAAAAAAACATAGTTTTCATGGAAGCTGTGCTGATGTCACATGTGTTGCTTGGTAGTGATGCAACAGTGAAGCTTTTGTTTATCTTCATTTTTGCTTTGTAAACTTCAACTGAATGTTCTTGGCGGTTTCTAAAAGCAGACTGTGTGTGCTGCCGTCACACTCGAACTGCTGACTGTCTGTCATCCCGTCGAAAGGCCGGTTTTCACATCTGGAATGCTAGAAAGCTGTTGAAGAGGAAAGCTGAAGCATTTGCTTTGTGCTTCTTAGTTAATGGCGGATCTGAACTGTGGAACTAACAGGTTCTTTTTGATACCGTTGGTAATTTTGAAAATAGCATTTAGAGATGTACTCCAAGCACAGATGAAAGATGTTTTAGGTATTCTACTTTGTAGATTTACAAATCAGGACGCAAACCCATTCATAAAACATTTTGACCTGTTTGGTGTTAAATCTTTTAGATCATCTAAGAACATGTATATTTCATCTGTAAAACTAAAACTGTCTTTACATTTTTTATATCGTTGCATTGCAATAAAAAGTTGTGTTAAAAAAAAGAAATTACATGTCTTTTCAATAAAAAAGAAAATAATCATCTGGTATTTGACACATCTTAAAATTAAATAAATCCTGAAATATATATATATATATATATATATATATTTATATATATATATATATATATATATATATATATATATATATATATATATATACCAACATTATATATTACTAACTGTCATTATTATTATATAACAAAAGCTGAGCCCAAATGTAGAAGCAATGTATAAAAAAAATAAACAGAACTAAAAACAATAGCTTCTTCCATTGAACCGAATGCAGCATAGACTTTCTTGTGTCTGCCAAACCTACCTAACATGTTCAGCCTTTTTCTAATTGCACTGGCATGAACATTAACATTTAATGTTCTAACTAAGGCTTGTAGTTTTTGCATTTCTCAGAAATGCACAGTCTGACCTCGGGGTAAACTTGCTGGGAAGATCCAACTGTGTTGGATGTTTTCCACTTGCATCAGATAATGGATTAGTGTCCATACTGGTTCTGCTGGACCTCAGCGCTGCTTTTGATACTATAGATCACAACATTTTACTGCAGAGGCTAGAGTATGTTGTTGGGATTAAAGGGGCAGCTCTAGGATGGTTTAAATCGTATCTGTCTGATATATTCCAGTTTGTTCATGTTCATGAGGTTTCTTCAGTACAGACGAGGGTCTGCTATGGTGTCCCGCAGGGTTCAGTGCTAGGGCCAATCTTTTTCAGTTTATACATGCAGCCCTTGGGAAGAATTATCCAGAATGACAGCATTAATTTCCATTGTTATGCTGATGATACGCAGCTGTATCTGTCTATGAGACCAGATGAAACAGAACCATTAGACAAACTTCAGGTATCTGTTAAGGACATTAAGGACTGGATGTCCATTCATTTTCTTACTTTAAAATTCTGATAAAACAGAGGTTATTGTCTTTGGTCCCAAATACCTTTGGATCAGATTAGATGACATTGAGATGGTCTCCAATACTAATGTGCGAAACCTTGGAGCTATTTTATAATCAGGATTTTCCATCTCCGTAATATCGCAAAGATTAGGAGCATCTTCTCCCAGGGTGATGCTGAAAAACTAATTCATGTGTTTGTATCTTCTAGACTGGATTACTGTAATGTTTTATTAGCAGGATGTCCAAGTAATTCTCTGAAGATCCTCCAGCTGATCCAAAATGCAGCAGCGCGAGTGCTGACAGGACTCAATAAGAGAGACCACGTCTCTCCAGTGTTAACCTCCCTCCGTTGGCTCCCCGGAAAACTTAGAATCCAGTTCAAAATTGTATTACTTGCATTTAAAGTCCAAAATGGCCTAGTACCGCGATGTTTGCAAGACCTGATGGTTCCTCATGTTCCTAATTAGGAACATTAACCAGCACTCTCCGTTCTCAGAGTGCAGGTTTACTCGTAGTTCCTAGAAGATCCAAATGTAGATTTGGAGGACGGGTCTTCTGTTATCAGGAACCATCACTACGGAACCAACTTCCAGTTTGGGTTCAGGAGGCTGACACCACCTCCACCTTTAAGACTAAACTTAAAACATTTCTGTTTAATAAAACATAGAGTTATTACTTTAGTGTGTTAGGACCAGTAGTCACAGCTGCAGCTGCAGGACCAGACCAGAGCAGCTGGTCTTCAACACAGCTTCATCCTAGATATGCTGCAATAATGCACTTAGTTTTTCCATACTGCTTTGCATTTTGGTTTTTGGTTGCATATTTATGCTGACATATGACACATGCTGTTCATCTATCCATGTATATGTTTAATGACCTGATAGGTAAATAACTTGGAATTGAAAGGAACTGTATATTCATTTTCACATGTCTATATAACATATCAGCATTTACTGTTTTAAAGACTGAAACAAAACAAAAACAAAACACTAAGATTTCTTATGTGTCACATGCTCACACACTGACACCAGTTTAAAAATGAGCTTTTATCCAGCTCTAATAATGACTAAAATGACTTTAAGACAACTATAAGAAATTCCTTGTGTGTGTGTGTGTGTGTGTGTGTGTGTGTGTGTGTGCGTGCGTGTATGTGTGTGTGCGTGCAAAAATCAAAACAAATGTTTAACTGTATTTTTACCACATTTTCCCCCAATTAACTAAAGAGCAGCAGGTCATAAAGCGATCTAGTGTATTATGTAAATGTTACAATCCTGGAAAACCCAAATAATGGCAAAGAACACACCGAAAATGAAATCAGGTCACAGACTGATAAACGATTTGACAAACAAGATTCTTCAAAAGTGTGACAGAAGCTCCTGCAGCACAGACTGTTAAAGAAGATCTGAAAGACAAGTTCAAGACACCAGCAGCTCCAGCTGCAGAGTCAGAGGTCCCGAGTACTACCGAGGTTGTGTAAGCTTACGTTGCTCAACCACCTGCATCTGGTTTTAAGCTGACACCTCAACCAGTCAGGTAACAGTATCCAGGCCTGGACAAAACTTTTTTCATTCGATGGACAGATATTACCGTGAAAACATTCCCATAATTTTTAGCTCCGATTACACTCAGGATGGGACGAATATGAACATCAGTGGGAAAACTTCCTTTGAAATACTTTTAAACAGTAACAACTTCTTAAAAGCATGTTTCTAAAAGTGACAAAAGCCTCACCTTCGTTGTGATTTCTGTTGTTGCTTCAGATCATCATAAGTGATACAGAAACAGGAAACACCTACAATAAAACTCCAACCAATGACCCTTTTAACTTCCCATTCTGAAGCCCATGTACACCCCTCCAGTGGAAATGTCCTCCAGTGTTGAAACTGTCTTCTACGTCCACAACCATGTATTTTCTGTCTGGCCTCCTACAGGAAGCAGCAGCGCTGAAAGTGCTCTCAGTGTTTGCCACTAATGTCACAGGCAGGGACGCGCCGGTAGAAATGGGTTATTTCAGCCCTGTAACCGGGACGCTTCTGCGTACGCGCTGCATTTAATGGACCAGTATTCGGTGAAAACAACAGCCCACATGAACCACATATCTTGAAATGAGGCCACTCGAGAACTTTGATGATATAAGAAGTATTACAACAATCTGGTAAAATGACACTGATATAACTGAAGCTTAAAGCTGCACGTACCTGGAAAGAGGTTGTCCGGCAGAAATGCAGATCCACCTTTAACTTTAGTCATTTTTTTTTTAAATCTACAGCATATCACCCGAGCTCAGCGAGCAGACCGGCCAGGAGACGGCACAGAAAGCGTTAAATTGCATAACAATTCTTAAGTTATTAACGCGCTGTTATTAATCGCCGGCGCGCTGCCTGCGCGGCTCCGACACTACTGCTCTATCCATCTTTTCTCCCCCTGTTTTTTCTTCTTTCTCTCGTGCCGTTTGTTAGATGTGTCCGTCTATTTTCCAGGCGCTGTACTCCACATCCTCGGCTGGTTGAAGCGTGTAAACAGGAGCGGGCGGCTGAGACGCAGAAAGTAGGTCAGCTGGCAGCTCAATACTCAGCTACAGTAACGACGACAGCAGCGGAGCCACAAAACCAGCCGGCATGTTGTCTTGGACACGTGATTCGTGCATAAGTAACACCATTTCTAGATGTCATGCCGAAGCATAAGCGAACCCGGGTAATATGTGAGAGCCGCACGGGTTTGCAGCGCAGTTTGCTCATAAACTGAGTGGAAGAGTCTTTGGTGTCGTCTAATATCCTCTGGCAATGGAAGCGCGACTTCCTATTGGCCGACGTTTATCCTGACAGAGAGCGAAGAAACACAAACTTAGGGGCATTATTATTATTATTATGACGGTTATTTTTAATAAGAGCCTATGTTAGTTCTTAAAGGTGTATTGAGGCGAGTCAGATGTGGAGGGGTGAGGGTACTGCTGCCCCCTTCCTGCAAGCCAGGTGGAGCGGATTACTAGCACCAGAGCCTGGTTTTAACTTTATGAAACTACTTGTTTATCATTTAGAAAACACTTCTATCCATCAGTACAACAAGAAGCTGAACACTTTTTTTCCCACTAAGATGACTTCCAGATGGACTTCCTGTTTTTTGTTTTGTTTTGTTTTTTTAAACAACTTCCTGGTTGACTTTTACCTCACATTAAGTCCCAAATGTAGGTCAGTAGTCTGCATTATTCATTGGCTTTAGATATTTTGCCTCTGTCAAATGATTACACGAGTGGCCAGTCACTGGTTAGAGTCATAAAAAGAAGAAAAAAGAAAGAGAAAGCACACAAAAAGCCAGCATTTGCCAAAAATCTGTTGACTTTAAACAAAAAACAAAGAAGAGAGGAAACTTTAGACCGACAGTATTAATGGTGCCACTGGCAGGGGTGGAAGTAGTTCATTTACATTAGTAAAACAAGATTAAACGAGTTTGTTACAAGTTAAAGTCCTGAATTGAAAACATTGGAGGGAAAGTTCATTGGAATAGGAAGCTCTACTTGAAATATAAAAAAGTTGTAATTAGAAAAAGAGCATGCCCTGTGGCTGTGGCGTATCAGATCACTAGATTATAATCACTGGCCCTAATGTAAAAGCAGTATTTCATTGTAGAAGTTGGCTGAGGTTAAACTCATTGTGAATTGTGGCGTATCCAGCTCAAACAGATGTTCTGTATGGATTACATGTCTGATTTTTTTTGACAATAGGCGATTAATTGTTTGGTTAGTTTAAAAAAGTGAATCAAATGAGTAAATTCTGGCGAGTGAGCTAAGACTTTCCACCAATAATCAGTCCACGGTGGCTGTAACTGTCCCGACAGCACAGAGTCTGTCAGTACGTCGGCACCTGTTATAAAAACCTCCATGTAATTTGCTCGGCTTTTGCTCCGAGTAACTACGGTCACAGTCCCATGTTCTGCCAAACTAACTGAACCTTCACTAGTTCAACTGCGGGAATCAATGGTTTTATGCTACAACAAATGACAATGAGAGGCCATCATTACAGGGTAACAAACAAATCTAAACAGAAGTAGTTTGAACAGAAAGTTGTTAAAGTTTCACAATTGTAAGACAAAACATGCCTCAATATTAAAGGTTACTTATTTACTGAAAACACTGGATTATCTGTGTATTGTCTGCCACTGGCATGTGTCACATAGCTTTTCCTAATGTTATTTTTTTAGTTGACAGCAGAAGTGTAAACTTAACCAACGCTACCTGGAGATTGATTTTTTTTTTTCCATCAAAGATGTGAATACAACTGAATTGAATACATTTAAAAATTTGCTGATCAGGGTATTGCTGAAGATCCTAAACGGAGTCAATGTGAGATTTCTGCGTCACCACAGTGAAATGTGTGGCAGGCGCATTAACGCATGCTGATGATGCGAAGAGTGAGAGGAGCCTGCACGCTATTTAAACATCGTATCAGCTGGCCGGATGCCCTGCTCAGAGGCATGAAAAGAGCGTACACGTCACACAATTATCATGGGTTAAAAATAAATGCAATGTCCAAATCTAATATCTGATAATCATTTGGATTTTGAAAGAGGCGGGTGAGTAATTCGTCAAACGTCTGCAGAGCAGTGACTAAGTAGAGTAGTAGCACAAGTCTAAACAGTTCCCAGAACGGACGGACTGTTTTCTTGGCAGCGGACCAGAACTGTCAAATTTTCATGTCAACTGTTGAGCAGCAAATGAAGCTCACAATTCAGGTTTTTATTTTCACTTTTCCCTGTGGTCAAGTTAAAAACTTACTGAGTCTGAGCCAAACATAGCAGCACACACACGCCGTCACACTTGTCTTCGGTGGGAACCTGTTTTTAATGAGTTAGGAAGAGCCAAAGCTCTGTGAGGTGTTAACACAGCCTCAAACCCAAAGCAGCAGGCAAACGTTTATGTCTTATAGCGGTAGGACTACTACTCCGTTTACTCCTAAGTAATATATGAATCCTGAGTCTATCTAAATGTCTGTGTGTTTTCAGATGAAAGGTTGAGTTCTGTAAGTAGATTAAATTAAGCACTTTAAAAATAAATAAATAGTGACAGAAAATTTAAAAAAAATTTAATAAAGCACATAAGAGGTCCTCTTTAGACAGGTATTGTTGGAAAACAGCAGTGACATGGTCACTGCAGAGTAGAAGTTAATAAATCTTCTGAAAGCACTGTTTTCCCTAAATATCCTATATGAGCTTTGACGACCTCAGTAATTAAACAGATGAACGAATTATCCATAATTAGCAGAGCTGCCGTTTCTAAGATGCACACGCTAAAACAGACAATGTTGTCGGTTTGGCACTGGACAACATTTGGGTCGTCTGACTTAGTGTGGTTCACCCACACTGTAATTTTACTATTTTTACCATTTATGAAGTCTTAGAATGGTTCGCACGGTGGCGTGGTGGTTAGTGCTGTCACCTAGCAGCAGGACAGTTTTTCTTTCAGTTCCTCACTTTCTCCCAGAGTAGAAAAACATGCATGTTGTGTTAGAGTATGATTCTGAACGGTGCGTACGTGTGAGCGTGCATGTCTGCGTGTCTCTGTGATGTTCAGACGGTGACCCTATCAATAGTGAACGCCAGCTCTCATCCCATGACAACTGGGATGTTGTCCAGCCCCCCAGAGCAGAATAAAGTGGGCTTTGAAAATAATTGACCTTTTTTTATTCTTCTTTTGTTTGCCATTGCCTAATTAAGCAAACTAATGTCAGATGCCCCAAGTTTTACAAATCAAATAAAAAGAACAAATTTGACTGACGGATGAGATCAACTTCAGCATCCTCGTGACCCTGAACAGCATCCTTCATATGTGTCTCGTATTAAATACAATTAACGATTTAACAACTCAATATATCTAATAGCAGCACAGATTTTTATATCCATTTGTCTTCTGAGTTTGTTTTTTTAACATTTCCCTAGTTACATTGAATACAGATGCACTTTATTTTAGGCAGAGGTTTTGTATAAAAAAATGTTTCCTTTTATATCTGGTGCACTTTATATTTTGAGTGGTTTCAGGGGGAAAAAAGGAAGAAAAAATAAATGGTTACGTATATCACTTAGTTTTCAGCTGGATTACTTTTTACGAAACGTCTATTCATTAAAGTGAAGCATTGCATTTTTAGACTTCCAGTGACCTAAAGATAGAAAAGTACCTCTTACTTGGTTGTGTATTGGATGAATTTAAAAGCTTTTTTCAAAACAAAAAAAACAATATACTCACATGGGTATTTGCTGCCAATCATGGCGAGCTTTTGAGCAGCTTGTATAGAGAGAGCTGGGCGTTGATTAACGGTGGAAACGTGGAAGCTGTGAGTCACCCCCAAATCATACTTTGCCTTCAGTGTGTCACTGTGGTAGACTTCAATCAGCTCCATTTGGACATTTATATGTAGTCTTTCCATGACAACTAAAAACATTTTATTGGGAAGTTCAAACATATTTTTTTGGACTCCAAAGTAAATCGCCCTGCGAAGCATACTCAGTTTTTCAGCAAATAAGGGTCACGCAGAAGCAGCAGCAGCAGCAGCAGCAGCAGCAGCAGACATCTGGTCTCTCATGGACAGAATCCAGGTTAGTGCATGAGGCTGCTGATGAGCATATGAACAGACGGGTAGAGCTGGCGTTTGCAGGATTTGATTAACGTGACAAAGCATTAGACATTCCAGTGCAACCTTCCTCGTTGGTGTGTGTGCTGTATACCCATGAGCCAGTTCTGATAAACGTAAGATATAATCTTGTAGCCCAAATATAACTACAGGGCCGTTCACAATTGGCCCACTGACCTTGACTCCGACATGTACGTCATAGTCAGTTCTGCAGCATAATGAGAAAGATGTCAATGTGAGCAAGTGAGAGGAAAATTCAGACAGTTAAGTCAGTTCTTTCTAATTCAGTGTATTGAAACTATTAATACAAAGAAATGCACTGAATCACATTTCCCCAGTCCAGACCAGTCATGATGGTGGTGGTGTATAATGTTTATTCACCATATTAGTCCATATTAACCATATTAATTTAACCATAGTAGTCTTTTTTTTTTTTTTTTGCTCTCTTTTAAAGTTCTCACACTTTCCTATCTTGAATATTGACCATTTTTTTGTCTGACTGGCTTCCAATTCCTTCAGACTTTTGGATGTTCAGACCTTCTAGGCTCCTGCTTTGATGCTTTAAAAAGCCTCATCATCAGAGACAGAGAACTTGGGGAAAAAAACCGCCTTCACAAGTTAGTCCATGGCATCAGAAAACCTAAACACACACAGAAACTCGATGTAGTGCTTCAAACATGTCCAGCAGATACTTCTGGGGATTGAACCATTCTGAATGCCTTTTACTCAGGCTGTAGAACATCTCAATAACAAGATGTGAGAAATGTGTCCCAGTAAAATCAAAATCAGACTCAAAACTCTTTGTGTTGTGCTTCACTGCCATGCATTGATGTGGATGTTTTCAAAAACTTCTCCAAAATTACCGTTACAACAGACAAATTTTATCATAAAGACGCTCAACGTAACAAAAGAAAGTATGTTTCATCCGTAATGAGCAGCGAGCGGGTACGTGAGTTCAACAGCTGCCTCTGGCCCTGCTGGACCTCATTATCCACCGTTCCAGATGTCCATGAACTTCAAATACACAGCTGAGGATAGGCGTACTTCTACTTCCAATAACCATCCTTATGTAATGATTTACATTTTCCCTGCAGCTAACCCAGTGCTGAGAATAGTGACGTCATCCTTCCACGTTTATAGGTTTGGATTGGTTTTGTCTTCAGGTGGGGTACACCCTCGACAGGTCACCAGACCACCGCAGGGTCTGACGACCACAGAGACAATCAACCTCGCACAACCGCTTTAACAGACAATATAAAATCACCAATCAACCCAACGTGGATGTGTTTGGACACGTAGGAAGAAGCCGGATTAGCCGGAGTAGCCGGAGTAGCCGGAGTAGCCGGAGTATCCGGAGTACCCAGAGTACCCACGCAGAGTCACTAGCAGGAATCTTGCTCTGAAACACCTGAACTGGTGTCTCCAAGCGAATTATCAACAGTTCTGACCACCACAGCACTGTGTAGGCCCAATTAACGATGATAATTCAATTGGATTGAGAGTAACGTCATTTCGATTCTCTGTATGTATCTTACATGTGGTAGAATTGACAATAAACTTGACTTTGACTTTTGACTTTGACTAGAGTAGGAAGGGGGGGGGGGGGGGGGGGGGGGGGGGTGGGGGGGGGCTTTAACATAGCTGCACAAGAGTGTACTAACATAAATGTTCATCTTAGATTGCTCATAAACAAATAAATCCACATGGCTTAACATCTGCCATCAATGTGATGTCATCTGAAACAAAATCCCTCATTATTCTAAGTCATGGATATATTTCTTTGTGCCACTGCTCTGCATCGCCGGACACTCAAGACCTTGTTACAATACAACCCGACCAGCCGCTCCAAGGACACACTGCACTACTACTCCAACTTTCTTCTTATTAAGCGGTGTTCCCTCTTCCCAGCAGGTGTTCCTGATCTGCTGTTGCTGCTGTTCTCTCCTCCTTTCATGTCCAAGACGGGCTTCTTCCAAAAGTGGTCCCTCAGAAACTTCACAGAGGTCCGTCCTCTGCTCTGCTGGATGCTCTCCAGTGCCATGTCATTGTAACATCCTTCTATATGCTGGTCAGTCGGTCTGTTGATTATCAAATGTGACATCCATCTCTAACACACATAAATACGACTACATACACGTAGCAGAGTGGTAGCAGAACACAGACGAGGGTAGGGAGTAATGATAAAGATTTATTCTCAATTAAGTTGCTGCTGTGGCAGTGACCAACAAGTGTGAGACATTCAAGATTCATAAAGATCTCCCACATTTCACTGCATTATTCACCATCCGCCTACATGGAGATCAGTTCTGCTCTTTTATGTAGGTCATGCTATTGGATAATGAGATGACATTTTGTGCTCATAAGCAGGCATCACCTCATAATAAATGATTACTGCTGCGCTTATGTCTGTGTGCGTTACATCTTCCGCCTTAGGTCCAGATTGTTTGCCTTTACGTCAGTGAAATAAGGGGGATTATTGGTCTAATTACTCAGATATTAAGGCATATCGCCTCTAGCTACTTGTGTAGTGCTGGTATTGATGATGTCATCGTGGCCTTCTGCTGAAGCACCGACTGTCATTAATTAGACTGGCACGGCTGTTCACTCTGTGTTCCCATGGTAACAATGTGTGGTGTCTACTTTCCTCTAACCAAGGCAGCTATGTCCATCAAGTTTTTTATCCAGGTCAAGCAGATTTTTCATATCTAGCTCAGAAACGCATTTGTTTGTTGAATTTTAATGAAATGTCAGCCAGCCTTTTGACTGGAATCCTTGAGTTTTCCTTAATTCATTGATATATAAGCCATAACTAAGTTCATATATATATATATATATATATATATGAGTATATGAAAAAATAAGGACGTATATGTGCACGTATACGTAGAACAGCTGGTATGAGCCCCATAGTTCGTAGCAAACACTGTTATTGGAGCTGAAGCCTTATGTTGATATTTTTAGATTCCTTCCTGTGGAAAAACTGGCAACGCTTAATGCTTTGTTTTCTCCCAGAAGGACAAGAACATCGCATCAGCAGCATACACTCTCCTCACAACAACCGAAGAAAACAGCTTTAAAACAGAAAACGGTCTATTTCTATACGTAACGATTCCTTTAGCACAATTTAAATAACACAATGTTCAGATCAGGAATATTTTGTAAAGGATGAGTCAGTAAAGCTAAAGCACCAGAAAATAACACTTCAGACCTTATCCTACAGGTAGGATATTAGGCATCGGAGACAGCCTCGCCCGCCACTGTGTCACTTTATTGTGTAGCCAATAAAAGGAAGCTACGAGTGAAGAAACATCATCGCCTCAAAACAATGGCTTCACCTGAACTCTTCGCCGCACAAATGCTGAACCTTTACTCTCTCTGTCACTGGTCAGTCCTGCCACAACCACGTCTACCACGTCCTCTCCTGCTGTGCACAGGAAGAGGAAAAGCAGCACATGCCCTTTCCATCTGTCGTTCATAACTGCACCTGTTTGTGCACCTGTTGAATAAACAGTAAATCATTTCAGGAAAATAATTTACTAAGCAAAAATGCCACTAAAAAACGTAACACTGGAGGCTGTAGAAAGCCTCACACACTATATGAACACTTAAATTACAACTAATGACTCATTATGACACGCAGCGAGTTTCGTCCTGTACTCTCCGAGTAGATGTTGAGTTATTCCATGTTTGCTTTCTGCTGATGCTTTACCCAAAAGTGCCTTGTAATTACACAATGACCACACAGGACAGAGCTCTCTGTGGGTGGTCGGATCCTTTCGAGTGTACCTATAATACAATCCTTTCACCAGGTAGATCTACTCTCAAATTTCCTCTTAATTATATTCTGTCAACAATTCCAAATGAATCACCAAATTACGCCAGGCCTGTTATTGTCTGCCGCTGCTCTGCTCAGAGAAAGATGCAGTTACCTAAGGCACTGTGCGAGCAAATATGTGGGTCACAATTCTAGGGCATGGGTGGAAAGGGCAATGCAGCGCTTTCTTTTCACCGCAGCCTCGTGCCACGATCACAAGTTATAACTTTGATTAAATTCCTAGCTGTCGAAGAGTACCCATTCTTTCGCAACACGGCCTAAAGGGACATTTTGGGATGATGATTATAATAATATCATAGTCATGAACTCATTAGTGAGCATTTGTAAAACTGTAACATGCTACTCAGTATTCAGCGCCTCTCAAGTGAACTCCAATAGCCTTTCTCGTGGAGTCCATGGAAAAAATGACCTTATGTCTCCATTCCTATCTATTGCTGTTTCATTTTCCTTGTTATGAAACACTGACTTCCATATTTCCAAAGCTTTTCTGCCAGACACATAAGCCTCCCTCTTGTTGGATTCAGGTTTCTCTGAGCAGGGGCAAACAGCTAGTAATAAAAAAGAAGAAAAAGATAAACAAAATGGGAATATTGAACTGCGCTTTGCCAGTATATCAATTCAGCTGAATTTTCTATCAACAGAAACCAAAAGTGCAGGACTGCGTTTATCATTCCAGCTTTGAAGGAGAATGTGTTGGCCACAGTGGCGGCCACACATTCATGTTTTATAAAGTTTACAGAAATAATTACTGAACATAAAAAGACTGTAGACTTAAAACACTTGAAGGTCTTTTTGGGTGAGACAAACATGAAGCATTAACACAATAAATGCCTCAGTAAGGAACCTGGTTACTGACGTCTACTTTTTTGTTTTGTTTTAATTATAAAATCGTGGATCATTTGTACGCAGGATATAAAAAAAATAATCATATCAGCTAGTTTTCACATCCAAACTAGAATATGTCTGATTCATTTCCCCAAAGAGGCAGAGATCCTGCTTCGCTGTGACAATAATTCATGATTGGTTTATTCAGCTCAAAAGGCCACGAGCAAACCTTAAATCCCCTCCAGCTCAGGACAAACAATACTCCACTTTTGACTCCTTGGGTGACAGGACAGGATTTCCTTCTAGATATCCCACAAGCATCACATATTTGAGGCTGCCGCTGCTGTAGATGCAGATTTCAAATCACAGATTTCACATCCTGAACCAATGAGGGACGAGGGGGGGAGGAGGAGGAGGATGTGGTCTGAGAGTAAAAGGTACCACAGCTTTGTGTGACTCCTGCAGCCAGAACCAGTAGCCGTGATCGGGGTTTTGTCCTTTGACTTGACAGATTGTGGACAACTTAGACGGAGTGGGAGCAGTCCTTCAGCATCTGGCCTAACGTGCTCATGTTGTGTACTTGACTCCTTAAAAACAAACAGACAACACCCTGAATCACATCTAGGTCACACAAAAGCATATGGGTGGGGCCCAATAATATTGTAGGACCATTTTTTTTCTTTCTTCATCTTACACACAAAGTGTAGCTACACCCTGTTATTTAGAGTCGTCTTATGTTGTCAAAGAATATTCCAGAAGCATTTGGACGACGACGGAGTTTTATGAGTTTGTCTTTATACTCCAGCAGTGTTTTTAAAATAAAACAATCAAGATGAAATCAAAATGCAGACTTTCAGCTTGCCACATAATTATGGTTTAAGATTTGCAGCTATTTTAAGCAAAGCGTCCTCCATTTTTCAGGCGATTTAAAAGTATTTGGACATTTGAAAAAACAGTGCAGTGGTCAGGTGGGATCCATTATTCATTACTGGAAAGAAATGAAGCAGACAAAAAGTCTGGAGTTGATATCAGGTATTGAGTTGATATTTGGCAGCTGCTATATGAAGTCCCAGGAGGTGTCAATGCGTGTGAACGAGGCCATCATAGTACTGAAGAAAAAAAAACTATGAGAGAGATAACGAAAGCCTTTGGTCACTCAGACCCCAACTCGTAAAAAGAAGGAAGGTACTGCTGAGCTCATTAACACCAGTAGGAAGTAGGAAGACCATGGAAGTGGATGATTACAGAATCACTTTCTTGGAGAGGAAAACTCATTCAGGAATACTGCGGAGAAGGTAACTGTGTCATCATGAATGCAGAGGGTTCGCAGCAAACTGGCTGGTAACGTTTAGGAAATGTCAAACTTCATGGTATAAAAGAACGAGAAAGCAGTTTCACAGGATGCGCAGGAAATAAGGGAGCCCTGTTTAAAGGAAAGAAGCTGAGCAAACAGATTCAATAAAACTAAACATTTTAATCATTACGCAATAGATCTGCCCCGAAGGCACCAGAGAAAATGACTGCGTGCTTTGGAGCAAAAGGTCAGTGGCAGCAAGAAGGACGATGACGACTGTCTTCAGTTATATAACTGGGTCTGAACATTTTGTCTGTCATAGTTACAAGGTTAAACAGAGCGATACGAACGCCTGTAATAGCCTCAAGAGTCATGCGCAGCTCAGTTCTACTAACCGGCTGAAACAAAGTGTTCATACGGCAGAAACCTCGGAATATAAAGGAATGTGACGCCAGAGGAAACGTCCTTGTTTGAAGCTGACAAACAGCGTCTATGTCTTTTGCTGCTGTTGTGGCTTTAAATGCCAAAACAAAAGCAAAAAGCTCCAATAAAACCAGATTATCTCCTTACAAAAGACTAATCAGCGGTTCATTATTTCAAAAAATCATGTCAAACCAAGTTTCTGTATTTGGATTTGATGTAATATAGCCTTATAAAGGTTAAGGATTTCACATCGTAGCACTTGAGTATATGTACAATATAATACATTTGTTCAGTTTCTGTCCCCACGTTCCCGGTTGTGGGAGCAAACTGGAGCCTTTCCCCGCTGTCATCTGGTGAGAGGCGGGAACATCCCGAAGCTGCCATGCACACTCACGCTCACTATACAGTCAAAGAATATCCCGCATTAACCTAACGTGCATGTTTTTGGACGCGTAGGTGCAAATTCACAAAACACAGAAATGCTTATATTACATCAGCATGAAAAATAACAGAGAACATATTATTCATCCCCGTGTCTCCTCGTGAAACCGACCCCAACTCTCTAACTGCTTTTGTCGCTGGAAAAAGAAAAGCAGAAGAACAAAAGTCCTGAGTATTTGATTTGACTGGATTTTAAGGACCATAGTATACATTTTTTTTTCTTTCATCACCTTATCAAGCCAAATGGAGCCTGTTCCTTCCAACAAATACTCACACCTGGTCTGTGGCACTAATCTAAATATAGCACACAAAGAAGGAGTTCGTTCTGTGAAACATCGTCATGTAAGAGTCTAAATTACTAGATCACGGTGAGCAAAAACCATGGCTCTTAGAACGGCATTAAACTCCATCAGACCAAAGATCTTGTTAATTTTTTGATCATAAATCAGCCGTTTAAAGCCGATGTAGGCAGAAATCTGGCGAGTAAACACAAATCTCACAATCTAAAAGCTGCTTCCCTTCGTCGGATGAACATGGCTTTTACTTCATGCACTGACAGAGCTGAATAAAAATCACCTCTGACAGAAAGCCAGCGGTGTAAGCGTCAGCCTGCACGTTACAGGGACTTTACCCATCAGTCCAATGTTCTACAACCTTTTAAATGTTCAGGATATTGATTATATAATTGTTTAGATCTTAATCTCTCAGATACCTTCGACTCAGTCAGTGCCTGTTACCGAAACGTTTGTCTTTTCCTGATTCTTTTTCTTTTGGGTACAAAGAATTAGTCTGGTTCCTCCGGACGGACGCAGAAATAAAACAGACTCTGATCACCGCTGGATAGACATACAGGCAGTCAGAGAAGTGAGTTGGCAGAGCGACAACCTGACTAGAATCAACAAAACATGTCCAGAACCGTGTGCAGGGGAGTAGGAACGCCAGTCAAAGACTGAAGCTGACGGTCCAAGGTGTTACTGGCAATTCCGCTGCCATGTTGGTTGGTTGAATAGTGGCTCCTGGATGCTCTTGTGTGAGTCGGAGCGTAAAGCCCACCCCCGCCCTGTTACCATGACTTAAGTACGTTCTGTACCAGTGGAAACAGCTGTGAGTGAGAGGGGTACCAGACCCAGTTCACCAGGGAGAATCTTTACAAAGTAAAAGCGCCTGGCGACGCAGCTGAAGTTCGTAAAGTCGTAAATTCTTACCCTCTAAATGAGGGACGAGGATCGTTCCCGAAAAAGAAATACTGAGAGTTCCCTCTGCAGAAGAAGATGACGTTGCTATCGGCCTCACTGATCACAGCCTGCATAAATAAATCCCTAAGTTCCAACAATAGACACGTCGCAACATCAACACAAAGAGTGGACATTTGTACAGCGAAAAATGTGGAGTTGCACTGGATGGGTTTGAAATCTTAGATTTTCTTCCTTTGTTTGTTTGTTTTATTCCTGCCATTGTGCCATTCTGAAATAGAAAGGGTGAACAGACAGTTATCAACATGCGTAGTTCCCAGAAGAGGGGCGTTTGATGGCAAAACAGCTGGGGATTTATTCAGGACTCAGACAATTCAGACTCAGCAAGGCTGCCACAACATTCAGCAACAGCCGGCCATCCCATCAGCCTTGTGGGGACATTGTTTGATTTCCAGCAGGAGGTGGGCCACAAAACACTAACTTAAGGTTCTGGACAGGTCATCTGAACAGGAAGAGGAAGACTAGTCTTTTACCAACAAATGTATGCAGAATGTAGAGAACTTTAAAAACAGCTAAAAGTGTAGTTCTGACAATTTTAAGAGACATTCTGGAGACCCGTTTCCCAAAACACTCGACCTTTTCTCTTCTTCATGGCTCCGATATTTAGGTCTGCTGTTTCTTGTATTTAAGATGGCAAATATCTGAGCAACTGATCTGAGAAAATAAAGTTTTCCCAGTGTTTGTTCTTTTTCCCCCGACTTCTGTTTCTTTGTAAACATGGCTGAATTTACATATTAAGCAAAAAGAAAGTCACTTGTTAACGTACGAAAAGGCAAAACACAGTGATCAGATTTGTCACAAGATGTAGCTGCAGCTACTCTGCCACATAAACTAACAATGACGCAAATACAACAGGATCTACGTAGATGTGCAGTTCCACTATAATAGTAAATTAACTCCCATTCAGGTCCACAGGTTTGACAATAAGAAGCATTTTATTACTAAGTTTGTTTTGTTTTAAGGGAGATGGCGTTACTGGGTGACATGTGGATTTTAAAAGCAGAAACACTAAAGATGGGCCTCTCACACACAAACGGATGAGACCACTGACCTTCAAGGTAAGTAGGACTCAGCAGTTTGCAACCTGTGATGTTTGTCAGATTTCACTCTGTTTCATGTGAGTTCAGATGAATCAACATAGGCCGAACACTCAACATTCACTCTGTGTGGAGCGCCGCTCTGCCTTCTTAAAGAGACAGGCCGCGGAAATGATGCTCCATGCCGCTGCGAGACCTACACCATTTGTGCATGGCCAGTCACACTAAGCAGCTCCAGCAATATTCAGACTAGCGCTCAGTTTAAGCTTGCAGGACATGGCCCAGTAACCTACTTTCCCCACAACATGCTCGGTAACATCAGAGGCGAGGCTGTGTGTCATCAGTTAACCAACCTTCACCACAGCATAGCTTTTGTGTAGAGGAGCAAAAATCCAGACTCAGGACTGCCGAAGAACAAAAAACCGAACACAGATGACTGCAGTTTAGCAGGAAAAACAAACCTCCAAGACACTTTTTTCAGTGTTTACTTTTAACGTTTAAATACGGTGTCATTAACTGTTGTGAAATGCCACAAAGAACAAAGTTTAAAGATACCAGCAACATGTAGGAAGGGAAACACTTTAAGGTGTGCCATGCTTAATCAAGTAATAATTATTTGATAATTAGTCACATTTTCTGGAAATGTGAATGAAATCATCTTACTTCCACTCAAACTTAAATAAATTGTTAAGCAACAGCAGAACATGTATCAGGTGAGGGCCACTGTAAATGGTTACATGCTGCAGAGACCCTTAAACCGTTTCCCTGAGTTAAAAGTCAAACATCCACAAGATCTCCACAGGTTAACCCACCGCACACAGCTGGTGCAACAGTCATACAGCTAATGTATAATCAGTCAGACCTGATCTGCTGCTCACATGATTTGATCTATATCAGTGAAGCTCAAGAAATAGTTCTCGATGGTAATAGACCTCCCTCGCAGCAGCTGTCCGTGGCCTGCAGCCATAAACCAGAACAGGATCTAGATTGACCCCCGGACCTCTGTCTCCATAAGGTCAGACCTCATACCAAATTGGAATACTCCTTTTTAACTAGCCCAGAATGTAAATTTGGATTGTCCTATTTAGTAATGGGGCTAAAAAAAAAAAAAATTGCGAAAGAGATAAGATGAGTCATGAGGCCCAAATGTTAATCAGCAGGGTGTAAACAGGAACATATGGCACAGTGAACACCCCAGTTCAGTCAGACGTGGAAGAACCTATCCTGTCCCAGTCAGCTGTCAGCACACATCCTCATCACTATTCATGTCTCCTGGGCCAACCTCGGTACTGACACGGCAAGCCAGAAAAACGCTGGAAGCGGACATTTAAGAATCTACAATTTGTTGGCATGAATTTTTCTTTCAACTCTGTAAACAAAGAGATGCATTTACATCTGACTTGACTCCAGTCCTGAAGACATTTATATGTTTACATGCTTTGATTTTACTCAGTCACATGACCTCATCATACACAGCTGCATCACATTTCATCCACACTCATATTTTCTGTTGAAAGAAAAAAAGAAAAGTTTGGATTTAATAAAGGCAGCAGTAATAATGAGTTGAGCATGCCCCAAACCAGCAGCAGGTTTCCAGCTGGCGGTGCCAACACACACTAAGCTTCGTTATACACTAGTCACAACACTCCAGTAATGGGGTCAAGATGACCTGTCACTCAGCTTCACACAATACCAAGAAAAACCAGGGGAAAACTCATCCTCTTAGGGTCCAATCAGAGGAACAAGCTCTACTAAATCACAATGGTGATTATAACTTTCATAACAGGGCGACCAGTCCCAGAATAAACCCATGTAACTCACGTTGAGGATCATTTAGTGAATTAAAAATACTTGGTGTATATGTGTGTGTATATATATATATATATATATATATATATATATATATATATATATATATATATATATATATATATATATATATATAATAAATTTGGTGCAAGAGAGTTGGTCATTTGAGTTTTTTAACGTTGTAACTGTTTATAGCTGGTAGAAACTTACCTTATTCTGCGGAATAAGGGTCAAACTGGTCCAAACGAGACCATGAGGGAAAATGTAAAGTCTAACAGGCAAAATAAAAAGGAAAAATTAATAAAAGCAAAAAAACAATGACGTCCTACAATCCAAAAAGTTGTCCAGAGAAGACGGTATTCCCCGTGTATGTGGAGTATAGCCCGTTAGGAGGGGAGAGCCCGGTCCGGTCCACGCAGCTCATCGAGAGTCGTGCAGCTGTGAGCGGCTGTAAGCGGCACCGGCTCCGCTCCGCTCACACAGACACGCGGAGGCTGAATGAGGAGCCGGGGCGAGTCCACGTCTCAGTCCCGCCCACCGGACTGTGCGCCACACACATCCCCAGCTCACAGCAGGCCTACTTCAAAACAAACGACTCAAGTTCAATCTCATACGAAATTCATCAGGTTCTCTAATTAGAGGCTGGGTTCGCCTGTGAAGTGTGGCCCGTCCATGCTGTAAATCCACAGATTTCCTTTGATTAGTGTGACTCCTGCGCTTTGCTTTTAGAGGCCCTTGATGATCACCAAGTGCTGATCAAGCCTTGGTAATTCCAGTAAAGTCTAGAAATGAGAAGTATTTACCTGTCATTTCATCACTAATAGTTGGCAACCTTAAGATAAATCCATGAAACTCGGAGTGTAAGCATGTGCAACAGTACCAAAGATGGAGGGGCATTATATGAAAAATAAGTGGGTGTCTGACGTGACTACCAACTCAAGAGATCTGAGATGTCACAAAATAATTTTGTCTGAAAATGTGTCAGTCAGTGATTGGAAAAGACCCATTAAGAAAAGAAAAAGAAAGAATACCTCTCAGGTTAGAGGGAGGGGTTGAGTGAGCTGGGTGACTCCACCCTCTAAAAGCAGACGCTATGAATAGATGTGCAAAGACATGGTTGGAAAATGAACGTTTGCACTGTGTCCTTGTGGTATTTTGACCAAGGAATGCCTCAAACATTTCACTAATACCTCAAGAAATTGTGTAAACTTTTGAAGAAAAAAAGTAAGAGGATATCCATCCGTTATTATTAAGTGAGCAGTTCAGATTTGCAACATACTGTGACATCACAGTCCCAGTTCAGAATGGATTTATTCAATTTCTCAATCTTTAGCTCAACACAACTTCAACCTAACTGCATTTGTTGTAGCTCTGAAGTGGGTGGTCCAATGTAATAACCTAAACCTTAAAAGAAATGCCCTACAGAAGATGGGGGCGGAGTTTGGTTGACTATCTCCACCCCTGAAACAGACTGTAATAAACAGAGCTGAAAATACTGGGTTGAAAAAGGAGCTGTTGCATTGTATCGCTGTGGTATTTTGGCCAATCCATGTCACAGATATTTCATGAAGCCCTCAGGAAATTGTGGCAAAAAAAAAAAAAAAAAAAAATTCACAAATTAATGTCTTGCATTCAATAAAAAAAAAAAATCTACGTTAAATTTGTCTCAGCAATTAGTGTTTAAATATCATGATATTACTGGAATTTTAATACCTATAATTCATTTACTAAATTTAATATTTTGGGTTGATAGCAGTTATTGTGGGGTAATTTTTATTTTTTAAAAATGTCAAGCAGCCAGTGACCAAAGTTAATAAATAAGTGAACTGAGGGAAAAAAGTATATCAATATTTTGACATAAGAGCTATATTTTTGAAAATTAAAAGCTGAACATATTCATGAATATCCATCCATTTTCTATACCTGTTTATACTTTGCAGGGTCACGGGGGTCTGTGGGAGCCTATCCCAACTCAGTACAGGTGAGAGGCAGGGGTCCACCCAGGACAGGTCAGTCTATCACAGCGCCACACAAACAACCATGCACACTCACATTCACACCTACGGGCAATTTAGAATGATCAGTTAACCTACCCTGCATGTTTTTGGACTGTGGGAGGAAGCCGGAGTACCCGGAGGGAACCCACACAAGCACGGGGAGAACATGCAAACTCCACACAGAAAGACCCACCGGGGAATCAGACCAGGAACCTTCTTGCTGTGAGGCAACAGTGCTGACAACTAACCCACCGTGCTATATTTAAAAATAATTAAATATAAATACTTTTATATTGAAGGAGATGTCCCATTTATAATTTGACAAAACAAAAAATTCCCATGATTATGATCAAACATCTGTGACATGATTTGGTCAAAATAGAGAGATAAAGTACAACAGTTAACTGTTCTATGACACGTTTACAACTCACTTCAAAGTAGCTGTTAAACTATTTTTTCAACCTCTTTCAATTGGTGTTGGGGTTTTTTTCAACAGCTTTATTCTAACCCTGTCTGAAGCACAGTGAATCCAACAAGAGTTGCATCAAAAATAGAGATCACAAAGGTGGATGATTATACTCAGATCTGAGTCTGTGATGTCACAGAACCCTGAAACTGATCAGATCTCTAAATGGCAACGTTTCAGACTCAGGCAGCCTCCAACAGAGTGATAGGGTTTCATTAAATCAAGCGTTTTTGAGCCAGTAATCACTTCAGACGCCAAACTACATTTTTCCAAGAACAAAAAAAAAGTTCTCTTTTCTTAAAGTAACTAGTTAAGTAAACTTGAGTAAAACCAAGCAATAATACACAACAAAAAAGTCTGCTCTCAGTAGTATTTGGGATTACAGGATCACAAATCCAGAACAGTAAATTTGTTCTTTGGAAAATCTGAGAAAGAAGAAGACCAGACTCGATCTGATGAAACAGAAAACAGAGAGTCTCCAAACAACAGTTTAAATAAACGGTTTCACCTTTTTAAGTACTCAGGCTGCAAGAGTGATGTCTCACTTCCTTTGATTTGTCCGTTTCCATCACCAAGATCATAATACAGACATGAACATGACGTGGCTCTGATTGTTGACATGCCACACATGCTTAATGAAAGGTTAAATATCCCGACTAAACAGCCCCTGTCGCATGCTGTAATTTTGTAAACAGGTTGAGACTTATGTGGTAAACCACATCTGAAACGCTTTTTTGCGAGGCGAAGCTTCAAATAAGCTGTGGGACATCTGCTTCTTCTCATGTAATGGCCGCGTTCATATGCTGCCCATGCCTGAGGTCCAAAAGCATCTTACAGTAATGAAAATGTTACTTACTGCGTTTGTTTTTAAGAGAGCAACCATAAAATCTGAGGATTTAAAAACATTTAAAAATACAGGCACTTGTACAGAAGGTGAGATCGTTTTCACTGAAGCAAGAGTTCAGATTAATTGACATGGACATGACTGTTGACATGTTTTAAAATGAAAACTTTACAGACAGAATCTGATTAAGAAACAACAGGAAACTCCAAACTGTTAATTTACCATAAAAAAAGGAAACAGACTTTCAATTTGTGTTGGAAGACGTGCAGCGTTTCTTAATAACCTTTTAGCAAAGAAAAACCAGTGTACCACTGAATATTTATGGCTGCAGGTAACAATAAAATCTTAAACTTATGGCAATAACAGAAGTGAGAATGGACGGAGGCAACATACAATAAAATAGCATATCCAGTTATATCTATTAATCAAGCTTATTTCAGGATCATCTTGGTTCTAGATGTATGGTTTCTCTTTTTAGACAGATTTTATTCAATTTAATTTTACCACTGTTGTTCATTGGTTTCCTTTCCATGAAATAACCCCTACAGGGGAGGAGTAAGCAAACTTACTTCTGTTCCTCCTGAAATTTAAGCCAAAATCTTTCATCTCCGTGTCACTTTTGAATATACTGCGAATTTCAGTTGGACCATTAGTTTGTAATCAAGGTCAACGTCTGTTAAAGTATCTGCAGGTCTTTGAGCTTCGAAGGCTTCAGTTACCTGCAGAGAAGATGGATAGTTTAGTTCAAATAAAGACTGCAAAGATACTTCGGTATCATGGCGTTCTGTTGTCAATGAATGTAGTTGATAGTTGTGGTTTCATTTTGAGCCTAAATGTCAGAAAGAAAGGATGCAGGTTAAACAGGGAAGTCTCTCAGAGTGATGCTGTTGCAAAGCAAAACCCTTTAAAACCGCCAAACTGAGAAAATTCAAAGGTCTTTCAAACAGAAAAACGAACCATACCTGTAACCTCCATAGCAGAAGCTACGTTAATGTAGATCCAAGCAATCGTAGAAAGAAAATCACTAAAGGTGAGACTGACATGACGGACGGTCAAGGAGCCATGGATGAAGGAGTGGGCGTTTTTGTTATTGAGCATTAATGGACGTTAGGAGTTTTTTTGTGTTTTGCTTATAATATAACTTCTGTGGCCATATTGATTATAGGGATAGTGGGTCACATGTTTACGGGCGGGGTTATTAGTTAATTTAGTCACACGTTCCTTCTCATTGTGGAGGAGAGACAGGATGAGCTGGGTCGCCGTATTTTCTTTGATCACTGTGATTGCTTTCGGTTGGAGCACATTAACAGAATTGATCAACTTACCTTATTCTTTCCTTCATAAAAGGTGAGACTTATTTTGATCTCAGTGAAGGCTTTTGTTATGCGTTGGACAATCAGGCCCTACTTGTCTTTCAGCGACACGTTTTTTGTTCCTTGAAGTCCCTACAAACAGCTTCTGCGCAACAAACTACGTGATGCATCATGAATCAAGTCTCACAAGGGACCACAAAAGACTTGTGGGTAAGCGTGAAAACTGAGTGCTGTTGCTGAAAAACATAGCAGCTTTTTCCTAAAATCTTTTTTTTTTTTTTAAAAAAAGAAGAAAAAAAGCAAGGCTTTTCTACTTCATCACACACTCATACGAGTTCTAGCAAAGGAAATGTAGTGGACTTCGCTGTAAAGCAAAAATGTCAATATGTATGAATAACGTTCAAATATAAGGACTTCACCAGCCAAATGCCCCCCCTCTTGAACCATGACACTGACTATCATTAAGATCTCAGCAGATGGACATTTTAAAGTGGTGCCTTTTGTGCAACTTGAATGATGAGTCAGATTATCTAATAATAAACTTGTTAGGAGTCCCTCCACAATATAACAGAAATCTGTGGGTCACTGAAAAAGTAGTGCCTTACAGGTCCAGTGTGACTAAAGGCAGGACAGAACAATTAAAGAAGGCAACACAGCAGCCGGTACCAAACATCCAGTCGAGCTCCCTACACAGAACTTAAATGTAATCAGGCTACTGAGAGTTACAACAACGGCTCTGACGCAAAAATAAGTACAATCTAGAATATCACATTTTTATCCTTGTTAAATCTGACTTTACTTTAGACAGAGTAACTCCAGGTCAGGCTTTATTGTGGACTCAAGCCACACAAAAACCTGTTCATACAGGTCTTTGTCACAGCTGCCCATTCGGAGCACAATGAATATAGAAACCAAAGCTCACGCTGTTCAAGAGTTTCCTTTTTATGTCCACTGAAGAGAATGAGCAAATCTTGCTGCGAGAATGTGAACGTGTGCACGGCAGCAACTCACAGAACCAATCACAATCAGTCAGCTTGACGCTCAGACGGCAGCTCCTTGATGGACGATGGTGACGCGTGATTAAAATTAACATTTTCTGTGCCAAATATGCTTGAAAAAAGGAATCAAAAGGGATTCGTTTCCAGAACTATCTGGCAAGATCGCCTTGTTTATTAGACTCGAACATGTTTTGAAGCTTAATATAACTGCTTCAATTTAAACTAATTAATGGATGTTATTTTGTTGTTTGATTTCTATTTCAGCTGGAGGTTTTTTTAAGAACTGGAGGTGCATTTTTCAGGGTTTAGTTTTAAAACAATATCACACGATGACGCTGTAACACGGTGCTTCTCAACTGGTCCAGCTTCAGGATCCACCATCACGCCCCAACCCAAATCAAGGAACATTTTCAAGTTCTCAAATGTATTAAATAAGATAGTTTAAACCTCAGATTATACAGAGTCAACGGGGCTTTCAGGCACAAATGTGAAATTAAAAAAAAAAAGAAAAAGTGCAACAACTGAGCAGCCGATCCAAAAAGACTCAAAAATATAGCAAAACAATTCTCACTTGATTAAATTTTAATCATAAGACTGATTTCAGCATCAGCCATTTTTAACACAATCTATTGTTGTTTTCCTGCAAATACATAAAATAAAGGGAGTGCAACTGAGAAGTAATTCAAAAAGACTCAAAAATATGTGTACCTGAAAGTTTTATTTTGAACTTAGGCAAAGGCCCACGACCCACTGAAAACAACTGCACGGCCCACTTTTGGGTCGCAACCACCAATTGAGTATTATTGCTTTAACACATAACACTCACTCTTCTTAAGTCTCTTTATAAGTCAAGATGCTATCCACAGAGTGACAGTCTTATACCTGTCCTGTTTGTGTGTCCAGATACAGGCAGATGACTAGGATTTCCTCAGCTTCATCAACTCATCTTACAACCTGTGTATTATCTTGAAATAACATTTGGTAAATCACAAGATTTTCCCAACCAGGATAAAACTAAATCAATAATATTTTTGTATAAACTAATCAACTACACCGACAGGAGCACAGAAATCTCCCCGATTGCTTAACAGTGACAATTATTTATTTTTTATATCTAAACGTATTTGCCTAAATTGTCCGTTTGAATATGTATATTGGTGAAAACGCATTGATTTTTATCGGGGGAGACAAACGCTGCGGTGTCGCGGTGCGCCGGCAGGGGGCGCTGCGCGCGGCGCTTCATTGGTCCGACTACAGAAGGAGGAGGCCATTCACTAGCCTGTTTTAGCTACTGTTAGCTCACCGGCAGCTAACGAGCAAGCTAAAACATCCATTTGGTTAAATGTCCCCCGTCCTGATAAGTGATGGCAAGAGAACAGTTTTCACAAACCGAGGCTGGTGAGTCCCGAGCGTCCATTGGGTTCCCTTCAGATGCGTTCATTTGCAGAGTTTGCAGCTGGTTCACCAGCCGCGGAGCTAACGTAGCTCAGCGGCACTAGCTGCTGTCGAGCTAACGGGCAATTCTCTCTTTTCAGAACTGTATTACCTCATTGCCAGATTTCTCCAGTCTGGACCATGTCAAAAAGCAGCACAGGTAACAGCCTACACTGAGATAATTAGAGTTTGACCTCGGCTCTGTTCCGTTGAAATGCGCCGCGGTGCTAGCGTCCGAGCTAAGTGTGTGTGTCTGTTGTTAGATTCTGGTCGAGGAGCTGGAGGAGTTCGAGGTGAGTCCACCTGAACCTTTCTGTATTTATTCTCATCACTGCCCCCGCTGATGTCGCCGTGTACTCGCTGTTGCATCTTTGTTCACTTTTTGGCTGCGGTTTTATAAACGAGCGCGTTTCAACTGCCGAGCGAAGCTGCTAGCTTTGTTATCTCTAATGAATTGTTTTTACTTCAGTTGGTCCCGCAGCGATGGAGTTGGGACGGAAAGAAATACAAACGGACCTTCCAAGACTGGGTGAGTTTAACTGTCCCAATTAACTCCTTAATCAAATTGGCCGTTTTGTTTACTTTAATCTACAATCGTTTATTGAGAATTGTCTTTTGGTCTTTATTTAATTCACCTCCCACTACGAGTGCAGTAGAAATGTGTTTTGTATTTATTAGAATATATTAAACATCAATTTTAGTAGTGGCCTGTTGATAAATAACTAAATACAGGCGATGCTTTTGTGCGAGCTAGTAGGCTGGTAGAACCGAGACATGGGGAGCTGCTGATTGGTTGAACCAGATCCAGTGAGCTGTCCGTCTTGTCCTCTAAAGCCAATCATATCATAGATGCGTCAGAGCGTGAACAGGAAGGGTGGTAAAAGTCCTCTTTTGATTGGCTGCTAGAATCGCTGTCCCTCCTACTCCTTTCAACTCTCGCTCTTTCTGACTCGTGCAAACAGCGTCTCTGCAAGTAGTTGAATCAGGATGGAGTTTGCTTCATCACAGAGGATGTAGGCACTTTAACTTCTATCACAAAATATGAGGTTCTAATCGCCAATTAAAAAGAAAAAAACTTTTGTATAGTACACCTCATTGCACAATGAAGGTTGGCCTATTGTTAAAAATAATTTCGTATTATTATTATTTGTGTATGTGTGTGTGTGTGTGTGTGTGTGTGTGTGTGTGTGTGTGTGTGTGTGTGTGTGTGTGTGTGTATGTATGTATGTATGTATGATACAAAAACTGTATAATTGAAAGATGATCACATAAATATTGTTTGATAAAGAATTGTTACCCTCAGTTACTTCATGGAATCTATCAGAAACAGTCATTTGATAAGAAAAAACAAAATTTTAATAAACTAATGACTTAAGTATTATAGTATTCAAGATGATGAAACAAAAGCTTTTTGATCATATTTGTAGTTACATTTTTTTTTTGACAAAATGCTGATACATGTCTCTGTAAACTAATTTCAAATGTATTTTGTTCACTTTAAATTACTGCAGTCCTACGCCTAATAAGCCATGTCAGTTTATTTTATAAAAAGAAAATATTCTCATGACAAATGGAGCTCCAATTTTACGTTACCGTTTGTAAATGGCATTCAAATTATAGTGCTTCCTCCCAGCCATAGAGAGTTTGAGCAACAGTGGTGTTCAAATAAAGGTGCAGAAAGGGAAAGTTAATAAGCTGGACCAGGTGGGGAAAAAAGCAGTAAAGTAAATCAAACCTTATTTATTGTTACAAATTTTACATCTTTTATTTTTTTACTTTTTTTTTAATTTTATTAATTACTACACTGTCTAATTTTGTGTGTAAGTCTTTTCTGAGTGAGCATTCTGTTTATTTAGTTCAGGTTTAAGCTTTTTTCTTTTTAAAGAGTGCAGGGGTGCGTTCGCCTTCCTAACTGATTGCTTCATCAAGGTCCTCACAAAAGCAGGCTGTCATTGGCTAGTGTCTCTACTCCTCTCGTCTTAAATGTCCTGTGCAAATACATTTAGTTTTTTTTTTTTTTTTTTATTAGAGCCTCTGTTGTCATATCCATCATTTTATAATTCTATATAATGATTAATGATTTTCATTGACGTCTGCAGATGAGTTTGAACCAGCACATTCCTGCAGACTATCTGCTCCGCGTTTGTCAGCGGATAGGTCCGTTGATAGAGAAGGAGATCCCACCTAGTGTTCCAGGAGCCCAGACTCTTCTGGGACTGGGAAGACAGTCCCTGCTTCGCACCACCAAAAGTGAGCATTTCTCTCCCATCCACTTTTGTTATTTTTTCTTTGTGTTTGTTTGGTCAGCTCAATCGGCTCATCACAAATGTAACTTCATACCCTTACTGTAAGTATTTATTATATTTGTGGAAATATATTTGATTTTAAGGCCTTTCAAACTCATCCGTGTAAAATAGGTTGCAGCCACAAAGTATGCTGTGGTTCAGCTGTTGCTGCACTCCACAGAGGACGTCCGCCAGAACCTCCAGCCACTGATGGAAATGTTCCTAATGTTGGTGTGTGACAATTTTATTTATTTTTTCAAACATACCTTGTAGATATGTATAATACATTTCTCTTACACAGTACATGTTTTACAGTCTGTTAAAGATTTTCTTCCTTTTTTTGATCAAGTGTCCATCATGGGTGGTCGCCAGGCTACAGGTACGGCTCGTTTTGGCCAGGCCATGCCGTCTTCCTCCTACCAGCACATGAAGATACACAAACGTATCCTTGGCCACCTTTCCTCAGTCTACTGTGTGGCCTTTGACCGCATTGGTCGGCGCATATTTACGGTAAGTGATATTTCGGGGTATGAAATTATTGTGACACATCTTTATCAAAAGAATCACAGTGGTAGTTTTTCTAGGTGTTGTTATAAATCTGAAATGTCTACTCAAGTGAAAAGGGGATTGGCTTTAACTTTTTTGGGGGGTGTCATCGTCTTCGATTTCAGGGTTCTGATGACTGCCTTGTGAAAATCTGGGCCACGGACGATGGCCGGCTCCTGGCAACCCTCCGTGGCCACTCAGCAGAGATCTGTGACATGGCTGTGAACTACGAGAACAGTCTCATTGCCTCAGCCAGCTGTGACAAAATCATCAGAGTGTGGTGCCTTCGCACCTGTGCGCCCATAGCTGTCTTGCAGGCCCATGCTGCCTCCATCACATCCATACAGGTGTCCATACAGACGTCACAGCCAACATCTGATATCTAAATATTTTAAATAACCGCTTAAAATAAAAACTTGATCGCACAGCATATTTCAAGTTCTGAAAGTGAAATTGTCTCACTTTAAGTCTTTCCTTCTAGTTTTGTCCTGCAGCCAGGGGGACAATACGATACCTTGCTTCAACAGGCGCAGATGGCATGGTGTGTTTCTGGAAATGGCACTCACTCAGCATGAAATTTAAGTAAGTATCGACCTATCAAATACAATGTTTTACAGCACTTTTTCTTTTTTCTTTTTTTTTTTTTTTAATGAACACAACTCCAACTTTTCTTTTTATCCTTTTTACTTAGTGATCAACCAGTCAAGTTTGTTGAGCGGTCACGGCCAGGAGTCCAAGTCTCAACGTCCTCCTTCAGTAGTGGTAAGTGTATTTACATGCCTGCTCACAGTGTTTCAGTCTTTAGATGTATTCTTCCTGTTATAAGCAAAACGATTAAAACCAGAAACTGCACAGTCCTCTTGAAACCAGTCAGCTACTCTCTGATTGCACCTCTCTGGCAGGCAACAGGATGTCCAGATAGCAGATATCGTGGTTAAGACTTTCTTTTACTCAATAGCAGTCTTTGAAAGCAGATAGCTTTCCAGGACGTATAATAAAAAATGTAATTATCCTCAAAAGACGGAATATAGTTTCTAGATTGTGTTTCAGTCATTGTATTCCAAGTATTTTAGCCGACACTCGAATGTCACAAACATGTAACCAGTAAACGAATAACAGAATTACTGAACTTAAATAGCCATTTTAGTCAGCTTGATTCATTTATTCTGCATCGTTTTAGCAGTGCAATTTTAAATTTGAAATCTGTTTTTTGTTTGCAAGTTTCAAGAAATGACAGGCATACTGGTGTGTCATAATCTGCAAATCGTGATTATCTCATAATGACTGATATTTAAATTGGCCTACTGATTATTCAGTCGATACCTGTTCATTATAAAAGAAACAAATGTTGCCCTTTCCTGTAGCGCCTATATAGTCGTATAACTGTGAACCGTATAACGTTTTCATTATGCGTGTTTTCGGTCCTCCTTCTGGAAGTAGAATGACGTCAGTTTAATTAGCTGCTTTAATAAACCTTTGGTGCATTTATATAAAGTATATTATGAACAGCTGGCTCCTCCCGCTGAGCCACCCTCCAGCTTGGACTGCAACCTTTCAAACTGGTTAACTTTGCCTGCACCTCCGCTGGGACCCATCTCAGAAAGGTGTACGGTTGCATTAGCTATCAACAAAGGTTAATATGAGCTAGCAAGCCAAGCTCAAATGGCTAGCTTGTGGCTACGGTGGTAAGTGAGCTGAAGTGGGTGTGTTTCAGGTGGGCGCTTGTTTAACCCATTAGTTTTATTAACTGATAATGGACAGTTTGGCGCCATGCAGAGAGATGAAAAAGCCCCTTGAACATTTTTTTTTAGTAAACTTGTGGGTGACCTCACAGGTCATGAGATGTTTGTCCAGTTCTTTTTATACAGTACATTTTATAAATTTTTCTATACTCACTGTGCTTCTGAGGTTGTGCAAAGCTGTAAAACATATTTGGGGGTTAACCAGGCCCTCCGTGCAGGAGAGGGGGGTGAAATTAAGTATTGGCTCACTCCATCCTCTAATACTAGCTGCTGTGAACAGAGCTATAAAGACATGGTTTAAAGGGAGCTGTTGTATACCACCCCAGGATTTTTCTTCTGTCAAAAAAACAAAGAAAGAAAAACAACCCTTTTAAAATTTGGATATACTATGATATTGATGTTGTAGACTCAGTGTTGTAATGTCATTTCGTTGTGTTACTGTCATCAGGTGGCATGTTTATGGTCACTGGTGGCACGGATCACATGATTAGGGTCTACTACCTCGGTGCTGAAACTCCAATGAAGGTCGCTGAGATGGATTCTCACACGGTAAAAAATAAATGCAATACTGTCATGTTTGATTCACTTTAACTCTGACAATTTATTTAAGCAGCCTCTTAGTAAAAATAATTTTTTTTTTCAATGCTTTCTTATAGGATAAAGTCGTGGTGGTCCAGTTTAGCAATAACAGTGACGGGTGAGATATAAATAGGCTTCAAAGAATCTATATGGGTTGTATAAAACGCTGACAGTTTTAAATGTATATGCTTCTCCAGTCTGAGGTTTGTGAGTGGCAGTCGTGATGGCACAGCCAGGATCTGGCATTACCAGCAACAAGAGTGGAAGAGCATCACTCTAGACATGGCAGCCAAACTGCCTGGGTAAGAGAGAAAACGGTGTTAGACGACAGGCTTTCACTTTGCTGATTTTTTTTCTGTGTTTTGTTTTTGGATGTCATGTCTTTTGAGACGTGTGTGTTTTTTTTTTTTTTTTTTTTTTTTTTTTTTTAGGAGTACTGTTGCCAATGGCGATGATAAGACCAAGTTGATAGTGACCATGATAGCCTGGGATCGCAGGGATAGAACCGTCATCACAGCCGTGTCAAACTACCTGCTCAAAGTGTGGAGCTCAACATCTGGACAGCTGCTGCATGTTTTGTCTGTGAGTAGCTATATATTCAGTGTGGGTTCCTGTGGTTGTCCAAAAGTATTGAAGACTGCTGTCTTTGGCATTCAAGCCACTCTTAAGGTTTATGCATGATCTGTTCAAGGGACATGATGATGAGGTGTTTGTGTTGGAAGCCCACCCTTTTGACCCTCGCATCATGTTGTCCGCCGGCCACGACGGCAACATTTACATCTGGGACCTAACCAAAGGAGTCAAAATCCGCAACTTCTTCAACATGGTAATGAATGACTGGGAGAGTCGCGCATCGGTAGTGCTGTCCTCTTGAGTTTTGGTAGCATCGAGTAAATGTGACATTTTTGTTTCAGATTGAGGGCCAAGGTCACGGTGCTATTTATGACTGCAAGTTTTCGGTTGACGGGCTTCATTTCGCCTGCACTGATTCGCATGGCCATTTGATAATTTCTGGTTTTGGCTGCAGCAGGCCATATGAGAAGGTAATCGTAATTGAAATGTGTTGAATGTATCCATAATCATTTATAATGCTCTCCCTTTTTTGTCTCCAGTCTACATAAGACCACAGTGTCAGCCCTCAAATCCTTTTTCTTTGGCCATATGACTTTTACCTTAGCACTCATTTCTTCTCTTTGTCCCTCTCCAGATTCCTGACCAGATGTTCTTCCACACGGACTACCGGCCTCTTATTCGTGATTCTAATAACTACGTCCTGGATGAGCAGACGCAGCAGGCTCCCCACCTCATGCCTCCACCGTTTCTTGTGGATGTTGATGGGAATCCTCATCCTCCTCACTATCAGCGCCTGGTGCCAGGACGGGAGAACTGCAAGGAGGACCAGCTAGTACCTCAGCTAGGATACATGGCTAACAGTAACTAGCCCTCTCACTTTTCAAAGCTTTCACGATAACGTTGCGGTTTTATTGTAGTAAATAAGACTGACAGAGTTTCAACCTACATCTTTGTTTTCTTGCTTAGGTGATGGCGAGTTGGTTGAGCAGGTACTTGGCCAGCAAACAGTGGAGAATGGTGAAAGCCTATTGGACAATCTCATCAGACAGTTGCAGACTGAGCAGGATGAGCGTCAGAATGCAGAACATTACGCTGAAGAAGACGCGGGTATGATTTTTCTAATTTAAGTTGCATACAGTCTGTTTTTGGTCAGTTTATCACACTTTAGATAATGCACCTGCGAGTTGGAGGTATATAACAAGTGTGGTGCAGACATCTTTTTTTTTTAAATAATACATTTAATATTTTTTAACATATTAAGTTTTTCCCTTCAGACGGTATATAGACAACATATTAAACTGTGACTACGGACAAATAAACTTTTGTTTTCAGATGCCATTGAAGGGGAGGTGGTGCCCTCCTCCCCGCCTGCTGAACCTCGCCGCAGAGGGCAGGTGGACGGGGTGTGGCAAATGCAACATAATTCCCTTCGTAGTCAGGTGGCCACAGAGAGGGACCTGCTGGCCTGGAGTCGCAGAGTCGTGGTCAATGAGCTCCCTCAGGGGACGTTCAGGTGATTAAAAGAATTTGTGTAGTATTTAAGGATGCATAACGGAGTAAGAATGTTTTTAAATAAGTGGTTTGTACATTTTGTAATGATGCTTATCTTGATGGATTTTCTTTTCTTCTAGAGTTTCAGAGGATTCCAGACAAGCCAAAAGTGACATGGAGTGTTCTCTTTACAACTCAGAGAGGAGAAAGAAACCAGCAATGTGCACACCTAAGGTCTGCTGCTTCTCAACTCAGTGTTTCATAATTCACAAGTGCTGTGTGCGTTTTTTATTCCTGAATCTTCATTTTCCATTCACCTTCTGAACTTTGTAGAATGACCCCCTGGTGTCCCGCCTGCGCTCCCTGCGACCGACGAAGAAGAAAAAGCAGCAGCACCACTCCTATCAGACTCGCTCAGCTCAGGTCCGTCGCCCCAGAGCAAGGAGTCGAAATCCAAGCACCCGACGTAACTCCGACAGCCAGGTTGACTCAGACAGTGGAGATGTATGCGCCATCTTTCTGCTCTGCACATCCAAATATAAGGAGCAATGTTGGACATGCTATAGAAATAAATATATGTTGACTGTCATGTACAGTAATGTTAATATTTATCTATGCACTTGCAGGCAGCAGAACAGGTGGAGCAATCTGATGCCTCCTCTGATGGTGAAACTCAGTGGCAGAGTGAAAGCAGCTCCAGGTAATTCAGTTTGGTCCTGCACTCTGAAAAGACCACTCAGCCAGTCTCCCACCTAACAACATCTCTTTAATTTGTAGTGACTCTTCAAGTGAATACTCCGATTGGACCGCTGATGCCGGGATCAACCTGCAACCGCCAAAGCGCCAAACCAGGAGGCCTGTACAACCTGCAGGTTACAGCAGCTCTGAGGAGGAAGAGGGGGGCGACGAGGCCAAGGAAGCCAAGAAAAAGGAAAATGAGAAAAAGAAGAAAAAGCCTAAAGAGACCAAGCAGGTCTGTACCACAGTATTTAAATATATTTAAACACAGCATTTATATATATATTTAAAAAAAATGTTTTTTTAATTTCTGTCTCGCTGTACTTTAAAGACAGAAAAATAGGACCAGTTTTTTACCCAACTGTCTAACAAACTGTATGCACTCAGAAACCCACGTCCTCTCTGGCTGGACTTAATGCTGAGGAGTGGCTGCCACCGTCATGGATAATGGAGACCATCCCACGCCGCTCTCCTTTTGTTCCACAAATGGGAGATGAAGTAAGAGCTGCTACTCTGACGTTAAAGAAAAATGTATTTCCTTACATACATTTTTAATCATGATTCTCCTGCCCTCCCGCAGCTCATCTACTTCAAACAGGGCCATCAGGCCTACGTGCGGGCTGTTCGCAGGGCCAAGGCCTACAGCGTTAACCCTCAGAAGCAGCCGTGGAACAGACTCAATCTCAGGGTGAGGAACGCCACTTCTGCCTATTGGACATTACGTTATGAAAGTGCCACTTACGCAGACTTAAAATGAACTTGTGTACGTCCATCAATCCTCCTTATGTCACTTAAGGACCAGGAATCTGTGAAGGTGGTTGGAATTAAATATGAAGTGGGACCTCCCACCCTCTGCTGCCTAAAGCTGGCCTTCTTAGACCCAGTCTCAGGGAAGATGACCAATGAGTCTTTCTCTTTAAAGTAAGTGTTTATATCCAGTACATTTAGCGTAGTAATCATCTGAAACTCTTTGTAAATCCAAGCACATGTACAGTATTTCACCATTTCTTTTTTTTTCCTCTCATTCTCCCAAGATATCATGATATGCCTGACGTTATAGATTTCCTTGTGCTGCAGCAGTTTTACAATGAAGCTAAAGAGCACAACTGGCAACAAGGTCGGCTAGATTGCTGCCTTCTTTTGAGACAGTTGCTCACGTCGATTGTTGAGGACTTTCCTCCCCTAATGTTGGATCTTCTGCGCAGGTATGAGGTTCCGCAGCATCATTGACGACGCCTGGTGGTTCGGATCTGTGGAGGATCAGGAGCCCCTGCAGCCAGAGTATCCCGACAGCCTGTTTCAGTGCTACGCAGTGAAGTATGTTTGTCTGCAGCTGCGGTGGGAGCTTGCTATTCCACCATCGTGCTCTTCCTTTCTGACCCTGTGCTATACTCTGTTGACATTAATCATGTGTATATTTTCATTTAGATGGGATAACGGTGAGCGGGAGAAAATGAGCCCTTGGGATATGGAACCTATTCCAGAGGAAGGTCAGTAGAGTCATCAGGACTAATCAAACTTCCATTTAAGTTCCTTTTATTGGTGCAGTTGGAGGATTTTGTTATCAACAGTTCAGTCTTTTGTCTTTTTCAGAGCTGTTTTTCTTTGCCAGTTGTAGGTGAGGCGCATTTATATAAAAAAAAAAAAAAAAAAAAAGTTGTTTAATCTGGTTATGACATTCAAACATTTGGAGTTGATGACTGCACATAAATTAACTGTAAAAGCTTTTATTGCAGTATTATAGTTAGTTTTCATAAGTGCAAGCTCCATGTGTGGATTCCATCTGTGTGTCCCCACCTCCATATCAAAAACAGCTCATAAACAGTTAAAATTAGATGTAGTGATTCATTTATTTCACTGTTATGGCTTATTAAAATAGCAAAACGCCAAAGGATTTGAATGTTGCGTAAAGCTAAGCGTGAATATACATACTGTAAAACATAACCTTTCTATTCAGTTTGCTAAAGTTCAGAGTCACAGTTGAAATCCTCAAAACATTAACTAAATTAGTTTTTCCTCTCCTCACTTCCAACTGGTCTCATTGGAAGGAGTCTTACAATGCAAGTGAACAAGATGTACTGATAAAATATATTGTAGAAAACCTCCGATTTGACACTTGAGGTAACTGTTTTTCACATATCTTAATCACCAGTCTGATGTGCCAGAGCTTCTGGGTCTCAAATTAACATTATCACTTAAGTGGCTTTGTGTGTAACACAGATTTACTCTGTTTTTATCAGTAGCAGCACGGTGCTGCGGAAAGAAAATAGTTATATATCAACGTGATATTTTTCTAGATGTATTACAGCATTTAGCTGCCGTGGATAGACCATCCACAACAAAAGACAATGTGATAGTTTTCTGTAGGATATGTTGTGATTAAGAAATACACGAATGACTTAAGAGTTTATTTGTTTTGTGACAAGGATAACTTTAGGTTTATTACATCACCTTGTAGCTTCAACTCTCTAGTGTTTGTTGCTGTGGAGAGGCATGCAGACTCTCGCAAGAAACATATGGTCTAAATAATGTAAACAAAACTCTTCTTCCATCCACCTGAAAAGCCTGAAATTGAAGTTAGTGATGGTAAATGACACCCTTGTAGCTTTGAGGTTCCTGCTTTTATCCAGCTGCTTTTATTATTTTTCCTGCAGATGTGCAGTGAAGAATCAGATTTGTTCAGTCTAACTTAGTTTCTGACACATTCTCTGGTTCCATCAGCTGCCTTGCCAGAACAGGTTGGTGACGGGGTGGAGGTGGCAGAGGAGGAGCTTATAGCTCTGCTCTACAAGCCTCAGGAAGGAGAGTGGGGGGCTCACACACGAGATGAAGACTGTGAGAGAGTTATCTGTGGCATCGATCAGCTCGTCACACTCGGTAGGCCACTAGCGGAGCAAAAGTTTGTCACAGAAAAGTGACGTTGCGTTCATTTGTGCCCATGTCTGCTCTCGGGTTTGTTTGTCCGCAGATGTAGCCAAAGCGTTCACATTACCGGTAAACTTGCAGGACTACCCTCTGTACTGCACCGCGGTGGCTTACCCCACTGACCTCAGCACGATCCGCAAACGGCTGGAGAATCGCTTTTACAGGTGATTGAAGTTCAGTGTCACATTTTTCCGCTGAAACGTTTGCAGCGTCCTGAGGTTGTACAACGTGTCTTCTGTGCTCCAAACTGATGTTACGTTCGGCTACAGGCGGATCTCTGCATTGATGTGGGAGGTGCGTTACATTGAGCACAATGCCCGCACTTTCAATGAACCCCAAAGCCCCATTGTAGTAGCTGCTAAGGTGGTTACTGACGTCCTCCTCCACTACATTGGGTAAGACTGCTCCCAGACAGTGTTGTCCCCAGTATTACAAACGCCTCACTGATGCTAGAACAAGGGTGTCTCAAACACTTCTTAATTAATTTTGTCCATCAGAGACCAGAGCTGCACAGACATCTTGGACTTGTATCACAAACTGAAGTGTGAGGTCAGCAGTGGAGCAGAGACGGAGGTGGGGAGATTGGATTGTTAAAATAAGTGCCTTAATGTTTTACTTAGCCATGAAGGTTTTTATTTGACAGTTTTTTTTTGCATTAAGTTTGTATTCGTGCCTCTGTAGGTTGACTTAGATGTGGATTCCGACACTCCAGGGACATCAACGGGGCATCGGGTTCGGAGGGTGAGTCTCGAAACCGTTTGTTTTGGACCATGACGGGACATTTGACATCCGTCACAGTTCCAGTGAAATTCATTTGTCTCTGTCAGGGAGCCAACCCTAATTCCAAGAAGAGAGGTGTGGTTTTGGATGTGGCGGCATGGCACAGCCAATGTAAAGAGCTGCTGTGCCGGATGGCGGCCTCCCAGGATTCAGAACCTTTCAGACAGCCCGTGGATCTCTTTGAGTACCCGGTAAAAAGACCACCCTCTGAAATTATATAAGGCTGCCGTGCTTGGAAAAAATAGCTGAATTCAAAAGGTTTTCCTGTTGGAATTTCTGCTTTTTGTTTTTGCTCAGGACTATCGAGACATCATTGACACTCCTATGGATCTGGGCACAGTGTCGGAGACGCTGGTGGCAGGAAACTACGAGAATCCCATGGAGTTTGCCAAAGATGTCCGCCTCATTTTCAGCAACTCAAAAGCTTACACACCGAACAAGAAATCACAGGTGAAGTAGCGTCTCGAAGGAGAAAAAACTTATTATTATTATTATTATTATTATTATTATTTTTTTTTTATTATATAACATAATGTTGTAGGAAAAATGACTGGGGCATTTTGATAATAACCGCTTGTTTGTTTGCTTTTTAATATCCAGATCTATTTCATGACCCTCAGCTTATCAGCCTTCTTCGAAAAAAACATTATCTCCGTAATCTCCGACTACAAGTCTGCCATTCAGAACGAACGGCGCACTCGCCAGAGACTGAGTTACAGGAACAGGTTGTACAATGGCGGCAGCTCCCCACCTCATAGTCCACCCCCCAGGTACCGAGCCTCATTCACAAACCTCCGTTATTGGATATTCAATTCTCTTATTTATCCAAAGTTTTCAGGATGTCTTCGGCAGGAGTGGGCAGTCCTGGTCCCCGAGGGTCGCTGCCCTGCATGTTCTAGATGTTTCCTTCCTTGAAGCTGATGATGATCTGTTATTTTGAAGCAGGGAAACGTCTAAAACATGCACAACACCAACCAGGATTGTTCTTAAATGTAACTCCCGGTCCTGGAAATGTATCTGTAAAAAAAGTCTGCATTTTGACAGTTACAGGTACGCTGTTGTTCCATTTTTGAAATGTTGCTGGTTTTCTGATTTGTGCATTTCCAGCCTTAAAAGGAGGCAGAAGTCAGGGATCATGTCTGAGCCAAAAAAACTGCAGACCTCAACGAAGAGGCGCTCTCTGAGACCATATCAGGGTAAGATGGCACTGCTGCGTCTTACTGTGTTTATGTCCCTTTGTTGTACAGCCATCGTACTGTAAAGTGTTTCCATTTAAATGTGTCCGTGTGGAGTGTGTATTAATTTTACCAGCCTCAGTTGTCCGTCTTTACAACTAACTCACAAGGTGGTGAAAACATGTAATAGACATTACCACATCAGCTGCCAACATTGTCTTTGTGAGCTTGTTGACAGGAAAAACGCTAAAAAGAGCCAACGCTTGATACCATAAACACTTTTACATGCCTGCATATTGTGTCCCACAAAAGTGGGGATACTTTGTGAAGTGTAGATAAAGGCAGATTGAAATCGCCAATCCATGGCCCCTCTTTAGATTCGTAAAAACGCTGGACAGTCTGGCACTTTGCCTCGGCCCAGAGAGGACGGTTCTTGGTCGTATTCACGCGTCTTCTTTGCATGACAGAGCTGGGATGTGCATTAATGGATGGCACCGCTGACTACTTTACAGAAGCGTGTCTGAGTCTGTGCAGTGATTTTATTTATTTATTTATTTATTTTTTTTCCTCAATGCTGAATCAATCCTGATTTAATGCCATGCTGTCGTGAGGATCCTGAGATCACAGAGATCCAGTATTGATTCTTAGTCTGTTCTCTAGTGCAGAGATTTCTCCAGATCCTCAGAATCCCATGGTGATATTTTGTCCTGAGGATGAAGAGCATTATTCTAAAATTGTTTCACAATTTGCACAGTTTTAATGATTTTTGAGCTGTGCGCACCTGGTTTCTTACATGCTGTGTCTTTCTAATGCCATTTTTATCCTCAGTAATGCTGCTACGCTGTTGTCAATTAATCGTTTCCCTGTTACGTACTTTTCTAGTCTTTAGTTGTTCATCTCAAGTGTTTTTAAACCTGTTGATGTCATCTAAATGAGCTGATATTTGTCTGGAAATGGTCAAATGTCTCACATTTAACATTTCATGTGTTTTTATGTTCTTTTGTGACTAAAAGCTCATCAGAGCAGCAGTGTAGCAGAGGAAGAGGAGAGCCAGCCTTCCTCCCCAAGTTCAGGGACAAGTGTGGAGAGCAGAAGTCAAGGGCCACATCGGATGACCCGAAGCCAAGCAACTCCAGTGAAGAAGTCAGGTATCGCAAGCAATTTATTCTGAGACGCTATCAGCTTTATCACTTTTCGTGGCGTTTTAAAGTTTCAGTGCAGATTTGATTGGTGGTCTTCTTGTGTTGAAATAGGGAACCAGCGCAAGTTGCATCTGAGTAAAGACTCCAGACAGAGGCATGAGCAGGACACTGTCCAGTCCGATGACGACGAGGGAACATCCGGATCCAGCAGCTCCTCGTCTGAGTCATCCTCATCTTCATCATCATCCTCTTCCTCCTCCTCGTCCGACAGCGAGAACAGCTCGGATTCTGAGGTGGAGAAGTACGTGGAGGGGGGAGATCACGACTACAGCAAAGCCCCCTGCCTGCCGGTGCGCCTCTCATTGAAGGGTAATATAGTGGTGGCCTCAGGAAAAAGGAAACACCAGGGAGAGGAGACGGCGCAGGCGCCTAAACGAGCACGAATCCAGCTGCCAGTGAAGGAAGAGGAGGAAGACGAAGATGCAGAGGAGGATGACGACGAGGGCGAAGAGGAGGAAGAAGAAGAGGAAGAGGAGGAGGAAGAGGAAGAGGAGGAACAGGAAAACTCTGAGGTGCAGCATCAGCAACAGGTGGATGTAAGGCAGGTACAGGAAGATGGAGAAGATGAAGAGGAGCCTGAGGAGGAGGAAGAGCCTGATGAAGAGGAGGAAGAAGAAGAAGAAGAGGAGGAGGAGGAGGAGGAGGAGGAAGAGGAGGAGGAGGAGGAAAACTCTGAGGTGCAGAGAGGGGCAGGAGCAGTAGCAGCAACTAGCAATCCAAGAGGAAGCCAGTGTAAATCTGGGCGGGTGAACACGCGCAACCAGGGCCGCAGAACAGTGGTGTACAAGGACGACTCGGAGGATGACGGACAGGGCTCCAAGGACCCGCTCAACCTGGGCATGTCCCGCTCAGGACGGGTACGCCGTATGACTGAGAAAGCCCGCGTCAGCCACCTCATGGGCTGGAGTCACTGACGCGTCGCCTCCTTTCAAACTTCAATAAAACAAACAAAAAAAAACTCTTACATGAGTAACACATCAGGGATTTTTTTTCTTTTTTTTGTACAAGTATTTGTAAATAATATATAAATATAAATGGGTTTCCTTTCTTTGAGACTGCTTCTGAATTTCCAAAATAATAATAATAATAATAATGGCTGGTGCTCAAACTGTAGCCAGGGACTTTTCCTCCCTGGTTGACGGAGCTACTGTTCAAAACGAACCCTCCCCGCCTGGACTAACTCACCCTGGCCTTACTGCTCGCTGGAGGAGCGCCGCTCTCCTCCTCACCCTCCTCCGTCGCGCCTCACGTCCAGTGCTACAACACTACATCTACTCTTCTTCCCTCCCACGACTTCACCTGCAGGTCACCAAAGAAGGATGCGACAATGCCAAAAACAATGGTGCTCACATTTCTGTCCTTTTGATCTTAATTGATAAGTAAGATTCTCAGCTGCCGCTCGTTGAGTCGCGACCATCGTGGGACTAGTGCGTCACCACTCGCGGTGTTGGACGTCAGCGTTTGGGGTACTTGCTCTTGCCTCATAACAGCAAGCCTTAGTTTCAGAGGTCACTTTATTACATTTTTTTACAGAAGCGTCTTTGGATTAGCAATACTGGGAGGACGTCAGTCGAGTCTAACACCACAATTAATTCTCTTGATGTCCTCAGTCTGAATGTTAAATGTTTTTTTTACTTTTTATGTTCAACTTCCTTTTTTTTTTTTTTGTTCTTCAAATCCATTTTTTTCTAACTTGTTTGTTTTGGGTTTAAAGAACGACGACGGTGTCTTTTGTGCACCGGCATCCTTTCACAGTTACTTCCTTGGCGACTCCACCCAGCATGTGCAAAAGCAAAAGGGTCCTTGCACAACGTTCCCACAGAAATATATTTATTTTTCCATTTTATTTTTCTTAGCTTAGTTTATGATTTCATATGTTTATAGTTATGAGGACAAATGAGATATTTGCACATTTATCTACTCCATGTGGCAGCTCATTAAAGATGATAGTAGAGATTGAAGATGAAACCTCGTGAATTTGTCTAAGACTTTAAACTGTGCCAGCACACTTTAATTAACTTTTTGTTTTTAAGTTTGAACAGTCCAGTAGTGTACTATCAGAAGTCTCTTTCATCCCGTGTGTGATTAAGATCAAAGTCGCCTCTGATTTTTGCTCTTGATCTTGCTTTCTGCTTATCCAACAAAAGAAAATGTGCCATTTTCTTCTTGTTTATAACATCACTGGACTGGTGTTTGTAACGCTACGGGCATCGACCTCACTCATGAAGTTCAAATCACTGTCATGTTTCTTTCTTTTGTTTTTTCACTTGGCCAATGGCCATTTATATAAAATGAGACATTCTCCTTTTGCATAGCTGCATCTTCTTTCCTCTTATTTTTTTCCCATTTTTTGCATCAATAATGTTTACGTAAAATCTTGTGCTGTTGTGCAAAAATTGTGCTAAATCATCCGAGGCAGACCAGAGGTGTGCGGAAAAGATGACTCACATTCTCATCTCGGCTCCCGGTGAATCCAGACACAAGTCCACGTTCCTCTGTGTGTGTGTGTGTGTGTGTGTGTGTGTGTTGGTGTGTGTGTGTGAGAGTGGATATTTTACAGTTTGGTTTATATCAGGTTTTAGAAATAAAACACAAATCAGCATTAAACTGTGGGGTGTTGCCAGCGTTGGCATTAACTGGTGCGTTTAAATTATCGTTGGTGGCATATGAGGGGACTGATCCCACTCTGGAATCATGTTTTCATATAGTAGATTGCGCTTAGTCTTGCCTGAAAGCATCAGATTAGACGAGTACGACATTCTGCTTTAGGTGGGGAAAAGCTTATGTGATTGTCCTTCACACAAGATGTTTTGATTGTCTTATTTTTTAATAAAAATGTGAATTTCTTACGAGTCATTGTTCGTTTAATACTTGAATTTAGATTTAACCATACTAACCATAGTATCTGCTGATACCCGCCAAGCCAGCACAAGCTTCAGGGACTCCTGACCAGCAGTGGGACTGAGTCATCTGTTGTCGACAACATCTGCTGAAGGCAGAAATTTAGGACTCCAGAATACTGGAAATCATAAAGCTGAATATATTATTTGCAACAGCTTTAATGCATTCAAAGCTAGTGTGAGTCAGAGGAGGCACAAGCAAGCTTTAGCGATGACGCACTTTGCTCCACCACACCTAGAAACTGCAGAGAAGCTGTAGGATCATAGAAACTGATGGGCGTCCATGTATTACAAAAAAAAAAAGGTCGGCTTTGAGGATAAGTGGACAAAGTGAAATGTATGTCAAATGTGTGCAGCGTTATTACAAAAATAATACAAATCATATTTTGCATCTTCCAATACTGATAACACCTACTCCTCAAAATGTGATGATTAAAGAGCTGCGCTTTCACAGCAGCAGCAGATGTTCAGTATGTGGGGTGGTGCAGGAAACACGGTGAGGGGGAAGTGATGCTGCTGGTGCTGAGCATTAGATTGTTGTGTTTTGGGGAAAAGAAAAAAAATTTACTGGGAACATGTACAGACAAATGAATTATTCCACTACGGTTACATGAATCAACTCTTAAGAGAACTAGACATAAGTTGATGTCCAAACAGAGGACAGTCATTTAAAAATGTTTTAAAACACAGGACTAACTGAAAACATGACAGTACCAAGTCCTGTAGACTTTGTTGAGCTTGAAAAGAACAAATATTCTTCTATTTTCCTTCTACTTTACTTTGCATGCCATTAATGTTGTCATGGCAGTGTCTGCATCCCATCTGAAGACGGGATGTACTAAATGATGTGATGGATGATGGATAAAAATAGAAAAACAGCTCAAATGACGGGAGTCACAGCAAGAAAGTGGTGTTACATTTATTATCACAATAATAACACAACATAATGAGTAACTAGATATCAGAACAAAGATACTTTATTTCTCCACTAGCATAACATGTCCTTGACGATACAGAACAAACCCTAAAGATAAATATAACCACTTTAAAGCTACATTAGAGACTACTGCACACAGTATTATCATCTTGAACAATCACAAACGTATGAAACACCTTCAGGACTTGACATCTATGTGCATTTACATTGTGCTTCCGCCTCATGTGAAAAGCTCACGAGCTCTAACATGTGCTTCAGTTGGCTTTTCTTTTTCAAATACTGAATTTGTGTACTATGCATAGACAATGAACAAACACACAAGAACAGAGTACAATAACTTCTGACTGCATTGTAGACAGCCTGGATAAATGAGCAGCACAGTTTTGCATTCATTGGCAGGCAGAAACGCAGGGAAACAACTGTTACTGTGTCACACACAAACACACAGTCACGTCAGCCTCAACCACAGATTCAAAAGGATTCACAACATGCTCTCTGCTTTTCCAGCGAAGGTTTTGGTTAAAGTGTTTCTCTCTAAAACTACAAACTCCATTTCCTGAGAACTTGGGAGGTTTTCTAAAATACAGTGAAAACTTACGACTTTATTTTGTTAATCATTTTGAACTTTTATTTGTTGATCAGGTATAAAGGAAAGGGTTTTAAGTGTCTTTTCTGAATAAATATGAAGTAGAAGAGTAGCAAAGACAGAAGGTTCCATATATTATATATTTTGGCTTTTCCACTAACAGTTTTGACAGTGGGTGCTACTCCTAACACAACCCTCCCACTTATCTGGAGCCGGGACCACCACTACAACAACACTGGTTTATGACGGATTAGTCAGGGGGGGGGGGGGGGGGGGGGGGCGCAGCGTCCTGCCAAAGTAGAGCTCCATGATGGAGCTGGAGATCAGTGAATGTCACAGTTGTAGGGAAACAACCGTTAACCACTACGCCATCAGAGACAGAGAGGTTTGAGGAAAATACATTTCAAACTGTTCTAGATCTAAAATCAGCAGATGAATTGGTTAGGGTGTCAAGATTAGATAAAAGGGAGGATCCACCAAAAGTTCAGGTCCTAGTCGAATAGTTATGGTTGCTTATGACCTGGAAGTAAGAACCATGACCGGAGATGCTGTTTTCTCTAAAAGGAAAAGAGCTTCAGTGCATTCTCTGTTATCTCCCATCTTAGGAAACACTGAAGCTTCATTAGGAAGAGAAAAGGAGGTCAGAGGAATCAACAACTGGTTGTGGCTACAGCATTCAAAGTGACACCGAATTATTCCCAATTTGATTAGAAATAGGACTTTAAATGTGTTAAATAAAAATTTAAAGAGGCCTGAGTTAATGAACGAATGATAAGATTTCATTTTTTGTTGTAATTTAGAAAACTTCACACCTTGTCAGGACATGACATTCATAAAAACGAGACAACCAAAGCTTCCTTCAGAACTGTGTGAGGAGACAAATCCCCATGACGGTTTTCTGGCAGCGAGCAGGAACGTCAGCTTGTTGGAACATTTCATGATCCAGGGTCAAATTACAAGTTCCAAATTTTAAAAGAACGATATGCCTCATTTCCACTTGTCCTCTTTCGATTCGTATGAAATTCTGAGGATGCCCCCTGGTGTTCAGCCAAGGAAGTACAGATCTTATGGTCGGCTCGATTGATCCTGATGCTAACAACGCTAACAATACTTGGGCTAGGTCCTGGCCATCATGGAAAAGAAACTATTCTTCAAACAGACGACATTTGTGGCTTGTGCAGTTTCACTATGCAGTCCAACAACTGACAGAGGTTTGTTTTCAGAAGTCTGCTGGTTGTTCACGCAGGCCTGCTCGTGCTGAAGGGCTACACGGCGTTTAGGTCCTCTGTAACTGCACGAGTTGACATTTGTCAACATATCCGGGACGACACTGGAAGTCCGAGTTTCACAAATACATTAGAGATTCCCATGGGAATGAATGGACTCCGGGTGTATCACATGAGTGCACAGGATCAAGTGAAAATGAGGCGCTAGAACCACAGAGGCTGCTTGTCTGTGGGGCTGCAGGAAAAATATCAGGGTGGGGGGAGGTCACAGACCAAGGAGAGTGTGTTATTTCTAATTAGTTTGTCATTAAGATACTCTAAAAATAATACATCCTCCCTCCTCACAATCAAATAAAACATTGAAGGTCTTAAAAACATTTTTTCTTTCAGCTCTTTGAGTCTGAATGACGAGCTTCTTTATAAATGTTGTCCTCTGCCTTCGTTTGAACAATTATTTCTTGGACACAGCATTTGTAAAAGTGCCACGATGTAGTGAATGTAAGAACCTTTTGAGGAACTATTGGTCAACATCGCAAAACATTTACAGCAATGTCATCTTCATGAAGCCTCAGAACCACCCAGCTCTGAAGGTAACACGTCTACCTGACCTGAAGATCTTTGTTTACTGCGTTAGACTTACGTTGAGGACAGTCACTTCTCAAACAGAAGTAGCGCCTGTTGATAAGTTCTTGTTGTCTTCTGCCAGCTCAGTGAATTAATGTCAGGCTGCTAATCAAAGCTGTATTTTTTTTTTTCTTTCTAAACAAACGCTCTAACGTGACTGGATGAACTATTACACCTGCATGAAAACTTGTTTGAAAGGGAACAAAAGTGCGGCTGAATACAGCCCCGTCGTCACGCCCTCATCTCTCAGGTTGGCCTGTATTCCCACTGGCACTGTGAAATCTGAACCCAGCCTTGGAGTAGTTATTTCCTGATAACAAAAATAAACTTTAACTTTAAGTTTTTAACGTTGTTGATTCTATTCTGACTAATGTTTCACATTTAGAGAACATTTGTTAACGGTGATCAACTGGCAGAACGGCCATACGATACTCATTACTGTGTTTTTATTACCATAAAACTGCATGAAAAGAAGACTTGGTGTTTTCTATGACCTTAGAAGTAGCAAACTATGCTTTTTTTAAAAAAATGCTCTTCTCACCAGCCCAGTATTACTTTCTTTTCTTTTTTTACAGTCCCTGCACTCAACTTTAAAATCCTCTGAAACGAATTTTTACATGACAAATAAATAACTTACCACATCATGGAAGTACCACAGGAGAACGTGTCTAATCTATTCACACACATGTACAACTACATGTCAAATTTTACTTCACAAAGACAAATGATTCACAAAACAGCTGTGGGGTTTCAACCCCTCAGGATTCATTGTGACTCGAACTTCACCAAAACTAAGCATTTTATAGCCTACGGGTTTATGACATCTCACATTTGAAATGTTTTAGAAAATAATGATGTACCCATTGACACTTGTCGAACATTACAAAGTTCCCCTCTAAGCAGGAAGGTGATCAGCAGCGATCCCTAAGCTCAATCAGCAATATGCAAAGTCTCTCAACTTGATAAAATCCTCTCAGCAGGTTCTCTGAAAGTGGGTTTCTCATTTTTCTTTCCTTTTTCAGGTGTAATTTTGAAAGGCTTCATGCTTTGACGCCACCAGACCCCTTTCAATGCTGACCGCTCCTTTTACGTTATAAGCTGGAGGGATTTTTAAAAGATTAAACAACACTGCGCCTGCGGTTGCCTGTGGTTGCTAAAACTTCCGTATGCGCCTCTGCTTTGAGAGAGCCATGCTAAATGCAGCCTGCACACCTGCATGTGGGCACAGCGCCGTAGCTACACCAGGCCAGTCTGCATGTGGACGTGCAGAGGGTAGGGGTGGTACACGAGCGGGGGCTGGGCCTGAGTGATGTAGTAGCTGTTATAAATTGGCTCTGCCATGTAGGGGGCTGGCTGGTAGAAGCAGGTAACGTTGGCCGTGTTGGGAATGGCATTCTGTTCACCCAACACCCTTAAAGCCAGGACCGTGATCATGTTGAGCGTCTGTCTCCTCTCGTGTCCCATCAAACACACTGTGCTTTCATCTATCACGCGTCTCAGGGTCATCAAATAGTCGTACTTGCTCGTCTCCTCGTTGCCGATGAAATGACACTGCAAGTAAGCCTCTATCTTCCGTTGCTGCTCACTTACATCAGGGAAGTCGATGAAGAAGCGGGAGCACATGTAGCGCTCCAAGGACTTGATCTCTATCTCGCTGGCTGGCCTGAAATTCCGCACAAGCAGATCACTGTATTTTAGCAGGCCCCCTCCTCGGATCTCCTCTGGGTTGTGGGTGGCAATGAGACGGTGGCGGAGATGGTCCATGGCCTGCTCGAAATCTCCGTACATGCACTCGGCTTCAACAGAAACGATGGTGTCCCCCGCCACCCCGACCCATGAGCTTGGCCCATAGCTGTCTGAGGTGGTGTCTCCCAGCTCTGGTCCATGATCATCTCCCTGAGGTTGTGAGACTATGTTTGCTGCGCATGTCTGGCTTTGCGACTCCAAATCAGGAGGCTTCTTTAGGTGTTTTGGCCTAACGGTTGGTTCTGCAGTCTCACAGGAACCTGTGGGTTCCTGAGGTGTACTAGCCAACGTACATGTGGGAACAGTGGGGATATCCGTACCCTCAAAGGTCTCTGATTCGGAGGATGGCGCATTAGAGCCATGAATTTGAGCACTGCTGGGCAGAGATGGTTTTGGCTGAATTGGTTTTGGTATTTCTATAGGTGGAAACAGTTGGGTCGTGAGGTCTGACAAGTCATTCAGGAGAGTCCACTTTTCAGGCTTGGTGATCATCTTCCGAGACATTTTTCTTTGTAATTTCGGTGACGGGCAGAAGTCCGGCACAACGTCTTGTGATGTGCTGCAAGTTTTTTTGGCGGGAGGAGGAAATGAGAACTCAAGATTTGAATCCTGTATGTTTGGGGTATTTTCAGTCCTGCAGATTAATGCGTCCACTTCGAACTGCGTCCTCTCCTCGCAGCGGGCTGCTGCTTGTGAAGCTGGCTTTTCAGTATTTGATACGGACACGGGCTTGGAAACCTGCGGCTCACATGTTTCTTCTTTGCGCTGTAGTTTTAAACACGCATGTGCCCCTAATGGATCCATAGTATGTGTAAATAAAGTTTTTGGGGCTGAGACAAAGGAATAATCATGGCGAAACGGTTTTTTCTCTTGTGCACTTTCTTCAGAAAGCTCCAGTCCCTCCGAGATGTCTCCCACTGAATGAACATCCTCAGTGCCATCCACTTCCTCTCTCTTTTCCTGTAAGGTAATTCCCTCAGGTTCTAACATCTGCTGCCCCTCAAGCTTTTCATCTATATGCTCAGCCTCTTCGTGTAAAAGCTCTTTTCTAAGTGCAGAACCAGCTTCATCCTGTAATGGAGCTTCTGCTCTTGTTGCCATGGCTGAATCTTTTTCAGCATCCTCTTCAGCGTCATGGCGTTTGTTTGATTGCTCTTGCTCTTTGCTGACAACCTTGTTGTTGTCTCTTTTAGACAAATTCCCAGCATTCAGTGTCAGTTTTCCTTCTTGTTTCCTTTCAGTCAACCAGTAGGACTCCAGCATGCGATCTAATATTATCTGAAAAGAGTCCACACTGAACTCAAACTGCCTTCGCAGGGAGCTAACAAATCGGAGTTCCACTGTTTTGGCTTTGTTGTTAGAAAGTGAGATGAGGCTCCATCTGTCGTGCTCATTGAAAACTTTCACCATCTTCTGCACGTATGCTTCCTTCATAGTAAGAGAAGTGATCTTCCGTCTGTTAACTCCACAAGGGAGGAGGTCTCGTAGGCTGGTGAGTACCACCTCCTTTATCACCTGGAAGTCCTCTTGCCTAGGCAGCTCTACTCCAAATATGATGTCTAAGTCTCTGTAGCCCAGACCATTATCTCTCACCAGGACATGACTAGCAGTCGCCCCGTTAAGGCGAATATCTTTAACCTGGATGTCTCTTTCAACCAGTCGATCCTTCACCACACGAATGATGTCTTTTGCTCTCACCTGTAGCGTAGGAAAGTTCCCTCGCCCATGGATTGGGATTACCTCAGTCAAGACTTTGTCTAGAGCCTGGACTTGCTCAAGGGTCAGGTTGTGAAACTTCTTCTCGGTTTGAAGCTCCATAGTCCCAAACCTGTGAAGATGAGATCTGACATTTGTATCTCATTATGGCTAATGTCTCATTAAACCTAATGAAAAGAGACTATAAAGACAGTATCTATTGACCGCTACCACTGACCTCGGTGCCACCTTCTCCAGTGTACACTGGAAAAACCTTTTTACACTTCTTTCTAAATCTGTATCATGAGGATGCTTTGCTGTGGTGACATAACTATCATTATTATCATAAAGATTTTTTTAAATTAAAGCCTTCAGTCTCAAAGACTGAAGAGTCTCTTTCAGCTCATTTGAAAGGTATCAATCAAATAAATGCAAATATATATAAATTGCATCATAACTCCTATTTGTTTATTATTTGCTAAATATGAAATTCAGCAACTGAATATTAAGTATAAAGGGCTTCTGGGGAACAGATGCCTGGTGATTACTTTTCTAGGGAGCAGCCACTAGATGGCGAAGGAATTGTAACGCATACCTTTACAAAGTCAGCTCAATGACATATTATAACTTAAATAGACACTTAAATACAATATTCACATTTTGAACACTTCTGCTTATTTACACAGAATCATTTAACAAAGCTGTGCATTTAGCTCTGCATAAAGTGCTTTCTTAATTTTTTTTTTAACCTTGTTTTGATTAAGTAAATTACTAAAAAGCTGAAACATGGGGGTCGATGAATTTTACTGCTGCGACTCAAAAGCTGGAAACAGGTTTGCAACGAGTGACTGGCTGAGATGTAGGATCAGATGTGTGTCTACATTACAACTCAGTCTTATTTTTATTGAATTTTCATTATTCAACCAGAAAATATATAATGAAATACTCCGATTTTGCATATAACAAAACAAGTTACAAAATAAGTCAGAACTATCAATCATTATTATGAATTCAGAATATTCAGTACAGTGAGTTTTGAAAGGGACTAATTGTGAAGGTGAATTTGTTCTGCTGTCACGTGTACATTTTCTAGTTACACGTGACTCACTAATGTCAGTCAGAACTGAAGATTACAGTTTGGCTGACAGACCTGTGAGAGACAAATTGAACTTGTCCTTTCATATTTCACCTGCATTAATACATGATATAGATGAAGAGCACTGAATTCTGAGATTATCCATAAAATGTTGGACTATTAACTTTTAATAAACAACTATTCTGCAATTAATGGTCTTCTAATTTCACAAAATTATGTTAACAACAGTTAAGAAAACATATGTTTAAAATAATTTTGAAAAGATCTTACAACTAAGAGGGAAAAACAGGGTATAAATGAGGAAAAAACATGTACGTCATCATTTGTGTACACTGACTCACTCAGCAGAGGCAATGTCTGCTTTCTGTCCTTTCACAAAAACACCAGAGAACACAGCTTAGGTATATAAACATTTGAGTGTTAATTTACAAAATAGAAATGCCATTTTTTTCTTATTAAAATGTAATATAAAGCAATTATGAAATAATACCGGTTTATTGACCTGTTTTTTTTCTTCTTTCTGCACAATGAGAGTAAAAACAAACACATTTCTATAAAATGTGGTCAGAATCATGCTGATGTTTAAAAAATGTATGTTATTAAAGCTTAAGGTTGCAGAGATGCACCTAATTTGATAAATTTTTTTAATTACACTTGGATGAGGATGAGCACAATCTTAGATGTTTTTTTTATAGCAGTTATCTTCTGTCATTTTGCATTTTAGATCAAAATAACAGGAGATGAATAGATGCACGTGGCCAATCTAAATAAAATATTACTAAAAATTAGTGGAAATAGCTTCAAATGTGTATATTTTAACTGGGGTTTTTATTGCAAACTGCAGATTTTTTTTATGCATGTCTTTCAATGTGGCAAGGTCGTATGAGGCACTGCACTAGTGCTTCAACATGTTTTGGGTGTTGAATGTATGAGCAGCTCTTTCTGTGTGTTGGGTCAGTGTTTGGTGGCCATCAGCTCAAATGCAGTCTGGGGCAGCAGCTGGGAGCTGGGGGTGCATGGCCCACAGCAGCCTCTAGTGAATCTCGGGGGTTACATCAGCTCGGTCCTGCAGCAGGACTGCTCCTCTGCCACTTGGCTTCTTCATAGATAAGACTATATGAGTCATACAGCCACTGAACAAAAGCATCACTCGCTGGCTTCTGGATTCTTTCCATGTGCGCAAAAACAACACCAGCTGCAAAAAATGCACCAGCTGACGTGGCACTGGGACCCCGATAGTCACAAGATGCTCACCCACCAAACCTACTTAGTGCACTGAGGCATTACAGAATGTGTTTTCATTATATTGTCTATATGCTTGTGATGTGGAGACATTTATACAGCTGATTTGCTCAACAACCTTTTGCAGAGGCCACTTTTTTGTCCCTCAATACATCAGTTAAATGAGATTGTATGAACTCAAAATGTGACCCGAGTTTTTTTCTTGTAAGCCATATTAGTCATTGGCAAACATCCAGTTTAAGTTGACAGCTTGTCAATAATAGTGTTTAAATGAATAACAGCCTTAAGAGAACAACAAACATCATGACACATAGTAACACATGAGCCACACGAGTAAAAGAAAAAACTCACCTTAACAGTAGTGAAATTACAGTGAAAAGTAAAGCCGAAGGATAATCAAAAATGAGGAAAAATTTGTACTATATCCAACAGGTTTATGCGACCCTGTTGAAAAGGTTGAAGTTAACACGGCGGACAGTTTCCTCTCAGCGCAGCAGCACTGTTTCCATGGCAATCAACCGTCACGAAATCTACGGTAAATCACGACGCCCGGGGCTCTCTCCAATTAACAAGTGACAAGCACTCAAGTTTGAACAAACCCCGAATCAGAGGGACGCCCAACGAGCAGCAGTCGAACAGTTTGATAAAGTTTGCCTGGTGGAGTGCACCTACGTGTCAGGCTGAGGCGCCGGCGTGCCACCGCACTGCCGAGCTGTTGCGGGGTGAGCATCGCATCAGACTGAGTGAGTCATCCTCTCTCCCCGCCGTGATCCGCGCCGTAAATCTAATCATCAATCTGCCGCTTTCGCCGCCCACCGCTCCGACTGCACCAGCCCTGCGTCCACTTTTATCACACGGGATCCGCTCAGTGTCAATACTCAATAAAATGTTCCACTCGGAAAAATTCCAAATATTTTAATATTGTTTTTTTTTTTCCTTATTTCATTCACATTTGAAGAGGAGGCGGGGTCGAATCGCTGGTGACGTGTGAATGGAATACCGACACCATGTGATTATGACGTAGGTGATATTTTGGTAAGACACAAGGAAGTCCGGAAGAAGGCAAAGACCAAAACCCAGAGGGCTGAACTTGCATTAACACTTTTATTTAGTTCTGTAACTTTTTTGGGGGGGACAGTGTTTAAGGATTTAATCGTGTAACCGATTAGTTTCCGAAGACCCGCCTTAAGATGCCGAGTATGGAAAGTATCCTTTTAAAAATGGTTTAAAAATAAGTGCGGCGGCGGCGAAGCTAAACGAAGCAGCAACCGACGGCGGCTTGTTTTTGACGGGACGTGGAGTCTGTGCGGGACAGAAACCCTGCTCAGCGTGGTCGTTACACGCCGGAGGTTGGTTTCGTGTCTGGAGAGGAGCGAAAACGGCCCAACGTTGGTTCCGGTGTCGGTACGGACGATGAAGCGGCGCTGAGGCCGCAGCGTCGCTGCTGCCGGCTGACAGTTGAGTTTGTGAGAACAAGCACGAGCTTTTAGAATCGATCACAGGCTTCCAGAAGCGATCCCAAGCTTCTAGAAACACTCCCAAGCTTTGGATAACACTCCCGACCAATGTGTGACTGCACCACTGAGTTACGGTGGGTGTTGATTTGGCGTAGCAACATAAGTTGCAGGTTATTTATTTAACTTTAAATGATATTCAACCTCAAACTGAGATTGAACATTGAGAATGAAACAACAACAACAAACCACAATTTTTCGGATCCCTGTTAAATTGATGTTGGATTTAAGTCAACAAAAACACGGTGGGTTTTTTCACTTGGAAGATCAGCTGGTCGGTGACCTCTAGTGGACAATCTTTGTAATGTTGGACGTTTCAAATGACCACAAATCTGTTCAGCTTATTCTGTCAGTGACCAGAAAACGTATAAACGGATGCAGATACTTAGTTTAACCTTGTGAATGTAGTTTTTGTATAAAACTGTGAATTGTCGCTCTGGTCAGAGGCTTTACAGACGATTTCATCCATAGAGACAATTCTCTCATTTCATGTTCTCTTATGTTTTATAAATGCCACATCTCCCAAAAGGGTGATGTTACCAAAAAAAAGTGACAATTAATTTTACTGCCTGTTACGAGTTGTTCTCCTTTAGCTTTGTATCTCAGAACATCTTTTCAATCTAAAGTTTGCTGCCAAAGAGCTTCAAAGAAACTCCAAGAAATGTGACAAAGAGGAAAAACTAGAGAAAACTAAAGTCAAGAAGGTAAGTTCTTCCTGTGAAGCCACTCATCCGGAACTGGCTACTGAGGAGACCCCTGAAACCTTTCATGATCTTTTTTTCAATTCCAGGCCATCCAGAAGGGTAACATGGAAGTTGCGAGGATCCATGCAGAGAATGCCATCAGACAGAAGAACCAGTCTGTGAACTTCCTGCGGATGAGTGCTCGAGTGGATGCGGTGGCAGCGCGGGTTCAGACGGCAGTCACGATGAACCAGGTGCACAGCATGCTGCTCTGGGCCAGCAGACTGCAGTTCGGACTTGCATTAAAGTAGTTCACGTTTCCCTGATACGCTGTTTACTCTCACAGGTTACAAAATCTATGGCTGGAGTAGTGAAAGGCATGGATGCCACTCTGAAGAGTATGAATCTTGAAAAGGTAGAGTAATGCAAATTCAGAAATATTAATGCCTCCTTAACCTGGGTGACAAATCATCTAAGTCATTTGACTTTTTTTTTCAGATCTCAGCTCTCATGGACAAATTTGAGCATCAGTTTGAGACTCTGGATGTTCAGACGGCCCAGATGGAGGATACCATGAGCAGCACGACGACTCTCACAACGCCACAAGTATATTTCACCGCGTACCTCTTTCTTGCTCTTCACAAGTGCCTTTATTTCCCTGTAAGTTTTAATCTAATGTCTATTGTGTGTTTTAGAATCAAGTGGAGTCGCTGCTACATGAAATGGCTGATGAAGCAGGGTAACCTTTCCTATTTTTGTCCAATTATTCTTTGTTGGAAAAGAAAACTCACACAGAACATTTGGAGTTGTGCAGACATGGCTGGTGTCATATCTAGTGATGCTGTGCACAGTTTTATTAAAGCAATGATGCATTTTCAATCTTGTGCTTTCTTCTTAGTTTGGACCTGAACATGGAGCTCCCACAAGGACAGACGGGATCAGTGGGAACCAGCGTGGCCTCTGCAGAACAGGTACTCACCTTTGTTACTCTCACACAGAGCTTAAGTGCTTGTAAAAATGTAAATAAGAACTTTTGTCTTTCATGGACGGAATAAAATGAAACAAGAATGATGTAGAAACTTAAGAACGCTTCTCTCTCTCATCGTCCTCACTGATGCCCATCTCTCTCTGTCTGTCTGTCTGTCTCTCTGTCCGGGTTAAAGGATGAACTGTCTCAAAGGCTTGCCAAGCTCAGAGACCAGATGTAAAGACTGACGTCAGTGGACTGGCACCAGAATGCGGAGTTCTACGACGCCTGTACCTACCTGAATATCACTCCCGTTCGTGTACAGCACACCTGCTCTGTTTCTCCTCTACCTTTCACATCTTGTGTGTCTCTGTTGAAGAGCAACTGTATAGGTTTTATTTTGTTTTGTCCCACAGCTGTTTGGTTTTCTGTTTACAATAACATCCCTGTAATTAGAAATCTTCATTGGAAACATTTTTATAAAGTAACTGGAACATGCATTAGAAATGTACATCTGCAAGCTAAAATTATATTATTCCTCAACAATGTTGGATATTTACACTTAAAACATTATAAAGCAAAGGTGGATGGGAGTTTTTTGGGTATAATTTCACGCTTGTGGATAAGGTGAAGGTCTTGGATGAAAGTTTTCTGTGTTTCTCTCACGTGGCTCTGTGTGATGGCAGGCGGCGTGTATGCATTATTCTCTTTTTGTGTTGTGGATCTCTCCCTTTCACACTTCTTCAGTTGATTTACTGTATTTAATTTGTGATCAGTGTCTGAGAAGGTCCTGGGCAGTTTGTTTGTCTGTCTGGTCTGATCACTCGTCATTTGGGGAAGGTGTTACAGTTTGGAGATTTAACAGTAAACAATAAAGTTTTATAATAGTTATCTCTTGTCACTAAAACAAGACATTTGCTTTAAAGCCCATTTTAAATGGAACTGAAGGGTTTTATTAACATGTGAAAACATTGTGCATTAAACTTATTTGATCTTATATTCAGCGTCACTAGTGGCAGCAAAGCTATTTTCTTTAAGAGGCATTTGTTAGATTATTCACATCTATTTAAGTGCAGTGGTCACAGTTTCACCTGTCCTCTATGTTCATGCATCAGTACAAACTCTACTGTAGAGCAGAGTTATAATGGTTTTACATTTTTGTTATGGATTCTATTGTCACTTCAGTTAAGCGGATTATTGTTTCAATTTAGTTTCAGTTTTAGGCTTAGTTTTTGTTAACTGTTATAACTCTGCTGTATAGTTTAGATCAGTGGCTCCCGAACCTTTTCTTGTGGGCCCCCGTCTACTTTATAAGAAGGTGTTCGCCCTCCCCACGCACGCACACCTTCCAACAAGGCACGCGCATATTTTGTTTTCAGACTCTATTGCAGGTTATTTCACACCTCAACAACTTTTTTTTTTTTTTTGAACAAGTTAAAGTAAACTGCAATAAAGTACAGGTTGCAATAAAACACACTACAACCTCTTTTAAATAACAAAACAGCAAACCATTTTTACTGTGTAATTATTTTAGTGTAACTGTTATTATTTATTGTATATTCATTGCTGTTAGTGTAATTATGTTCAGTGTAACATTTTTGTTTTTTTCTTTTTTACTGTGTAACAATATTCAACATTGCTATCAATACATTTTTCAAGAAATGCCTCTCTGTGAAAAACATGTTAAAAAACATGAGCAACTCACCATCAAACAAGCCCTGTCAAAAACCTGTCTTATAATCAGAGGCGAATCTAGACTCTCTTGGGGCCCTGGGCAAAGATTTACTGGTGGGCCCCTCCTACTAATTAATCAGTTTTATATAGTAAATCATCTGACACTAACAAGGTTTTTTTTTTGCCTTTCATTTCTTACTTCTCTTTATTTTGATAGACCAGCTCTTATCAGTGTTGTTTACATAAGAGAGAAAGAGGTAGAGGCGGAGCCTCCCTTTAGAGAGTTCTCTGTCAGCTGACCACTAGCACAAGTTGTTGGTTTAACAGTTTATTGGCCCCAATGAGCCACCCAAGCATTTGCCTGGTATGCCAGTTGGCAAGCAGCACATCTGATTATCTTAGTAGTGACCGAGCATTCATTTTTTCATTCATTCTTACAGGACACACAAAAAAAAGTCACTGACATGTCAGGTACTTTAAATGCGTGTTTTTTGTTGTTGTTTTTTTAGCTGAGATCTCAGTCTTTAATGTAAGACTCGTTATCCATTTTTAACATATCGAAAGAGAGAACAGGGTCATACTGACGAGTGGGCCGAGCAGCCCTGGTTTCGGTTTAACCTGCGACCAACCCAATAACGGCGTCAGGCGTTCAGCACATAATTCTACCAGCAGGTGGCAGTAAGTGACCACAACAACACAGTCAGTTTGTGGGGCAGCAAATCCAAACGTATTGCAACTATCCGGCAGCCAAAGGGTTCCCTGTTTGAAGGGTTTCAAGTAAGCAGGTACAAAACATTCAGAGCTAAAACGTTAAACAAGCTCAATGTAACTTGAACTGCATTTGAATCACCGCTGCAGCTTCTGATTATTTTGGTTGGTTGTTCACCTGCGGATTCTTTAATTGTATTTGCTAAAGCTTTGAGTGATCTCTACAGCTGTCTGAATAATAGTGTGAGATACGCATAAATACATACATTTACATTAAGACAAAGAAATACAAACTAAGATTCTCAACTCTGCTTGATTTTTTATTTGAGCATGACTGTTGTGTCTGGTTGACAGAGCCTCTGAAGCGCCCCCTAGAGCTCAGCTGACAGCCATCACCCACAATCCATCTTGTTTTATTCTTCATCCTTGAATGCTGCTCAAGGATGTTTGAAGTGTGCCAGATATTTTATGAGCCGTGAATCTCACCTGAGAGAGTTTGGTTTGTGTTTAGAGCTGTTTGTGTTTAGATGTCAGGTGACACCACACCAAGCTGAAAGAGGAAATAAAGAAATCTGACTCCGTTTTGCCTGGTTAGGGGTCTCCATCATAGGGCTGGAGAACACCTCCTGCAGTTTCCTGAGTATTAGCACTTTCTCATATATGAATAAAAAAAAAAACAGGCTTGTGCATAGAAGTGTACAGTTCACAGGTTTGGGGTATTTATTTATATTTTTGGTACAATGAAAAAGATACATGAGGCCATTTCTGCAGATTTGATGAAAGCAGCTGTGTGTCAGGCTGCCTCAGAATTCAGATTACACTCTGCTCAACATTCAAATGTAAATGTTTCACAATTAAAACTGGTATAGTTAAACGTGTAAATCTGTCTAGTACCTGTGTTTACCCGCCACCCTTCCAGATGGGGGCACCTTTGAACCAGTTGTTCCTCATAAACAAACCCGGACACCTGCAAAGTATAAAACAAACGTGAGCTTAAATCAGTGTTTCCCAGTTCTAGTCCTGAGGACCTACTGCCTGGCATGTTTTAGATGTTTCCCTGCATCAGTACGCTCGATTCAGGTGACTGGATCGCCACAACAAGGTTTCATGAAGGTCAGCACAAGTCTGTAGCAGCCCATTAACTTGAGCCAGATGTTTTGTAGCTGGAGAACATCTAAAACATCTAAAACAGCCAACAGTGGGTCCCGAGGACCAGTACTGGAAACTCAGGTAAATTTACAAACATAAAACAGTCTTGACATGGAAAGAACTTTTAACCCGTGTATATGTGACTAGGCCTCACTCCCTCGTGTTTCATCAATTGTTTGTCAAAATGTATATTTTCCCTTTTTTATTTTCCAACCATACCATATCTTTAATTCAACACTTTTTATTTTATGGAAGAGGCTCTGTAGCTCCTGTTGGTTCTGGAACCAGTCACACAGACCCACTACAGGTTTAAATCTAGGACTCATGCACAGTTCAGGTGATGTCGTCTTTCCTGTCCAGTCAGCATTTATAAGTGGAGCGAACAAGATTGTTCACAATCCATGTTGGCTCCACAGATTTGATAATGCTGGGTATGCGTATGTACCTGGAGCTAATATAGAAGCTGTGGACAATCCCACAGATGCCACATTTTCCAGTCCTCTTATAAGATAGATTTACCAGACACACAGATGTTAGTTTGGGTGCTTTAACGCCAATTTCAGACGATGCGGTTTTCAACGTCTGCAGATCACAGTTTATGCTGCAGAGCTTGCTGTCTTGACAAAGGGAAGTTGTGATGTTCACAATGACCCAGAGACATTCCCCCATGGATTACCTGATGTCCAAACAACATTTCGTCAACAACATATAAACCGCAAATGACACAGGAAGTGATGCGATATGGCTTGTAAAACAGGAGATGTTTATTGGAAACTACAACTTGGGAAGAAACAAGTAAAATATTTGCTTGTATGGTCAAACCTTTCATGTTGCCTTACTGATGCTTCTCAATGATGCACTTTTTTCAGGGAAGCAATCTTTATATTGTAATGGAAACTAAAAAATATATATTGAAGGGAACCCATGCTAGAACATAGGAATGTATGACGTTAGAACGGTCTAACCCTCACTGACCCTCACTGACCCTCTCTAACCCTCACTGACCCTCTCTAACCCCTAACTGACCCTCCCTAACTCTCTCTGACCTTCACTGACCCACTCTAACCCCTAACTGACCCTCCCTAACTCTCTCTGACCCTCTCTAGCCCCTAACTGACCCTCCCTAACTCTCTCTGACCCTCACTGACCCTCCCTAACCCTCTCTAACCCTCAATGACCCTCTCTAACCCTCACTGACCCCCCCGAACTCACTCTGACCCTCACTGACACTCCCTAACTCTCTCCAACCCTCTCTAACCTTCACTGACCCTCCCTAACTCTCTTTAACCCTCACTGAGCCTCACTGACATTCACTGACCCTCCCTAACTCTCTCTAACCCTCACTGACCCTCACTGACCCTCCCTAACTCTCTTTAACCCTCACTGACCCTCACTGACATTCACTGACCCTCCCTAACTCTCTCTAACCCTCACTGACCCTCCCTAACTCTCTTTAACCCTCACTGACCCTCACTGACCCTCCCTAACTCTCTTTAACCCTCACTGACCCTCACTGACGTTCACTGACCCTCCCTAACTCTCTCTAACTGTCACTGACCCTCTGTGACCCTCTCTATCCCTGCCCACCCCTCTCTAACTCTCCCTGACTATCTCTCACCCTCCCTGACCCTCCCTAACTCTCTCTAACCCTTTCTAATCCTCCCTGACTCTCATTAACCCTCCCGAACCCTCTCTAACCATCACTGACCCCCACTTACCCTCCCTGACCCTCCCAGACCCTCCCAGACCCTCTCTAACCCTCTCTAACCCTCTCTATTCCTGCCTACCCCTCTCTAACTCTCCCTGACTATCTCTCACCCTCCGTGACCCTCCCTAACTCTCTCTAACCCTCTCTATCCCTACCTAACCCTCCCGGCCATCTCTAACCCTCTCTAACCCTCTCTAACCCTCTCTCACCCACCATGACCCTCCCTGACTCACACTAACCCTCTTTATCCCTCCCTGACCCACCCTAACCCTCTCTAACTCCCCTTGACTATCTCTCACCCTCCCTGAGCCTCCCTAACTCTCTCTAACCCTCTCTATCCCTACCTAACCCTCCCTGACCATCTCTACCCTTCCCTGACTATTTCTAACCCTCTTTCACCCACCATGACCCTCCCTGACTCACACTAACCCTCTCTATCCCTCCCTGACCCTCCCTAGCTCTCTCTAACCTTCCCTGACTCACACTAACCCTCTCTATCCCTCCCTGACCCTCCCTGACTCATCTCTAACCCTTTCTATCCCTACTTGACCTTTCCTACCCTCTCTAACCCTCCCTGACCTACCCTGACCCTCCCTAACCCTCTCTATCCCTACCTGACCCTGTCTAACCTTCCCTGACTCTCTCTAACCCTCCCTGACCCTATCTAACCCTCTCTATTTCTTTTTTAATGTTTTTAACACATCCATAAAACATTCAGTGGTAGAGAAAAAACTGTTAATACTGTTCTGTTTTTATATTACATTTAGCAGATGCTTTTATCCAAAGCAAGTTACTGTTCATGTATCATATTAAGCACATTGATTTTGTTAATTAATCTATCTTAGATGGAGACCATACCACATTTTGAGGAAAAGGAAAGCTGAAAACCTATAAACCTGTATTTGTATGTTCTCCTTGTGCTTGCATGACTTTACCCAGGTACTCTGGCTTCCATCATGGTCCAAAAATGTGTGTCAAATTAATTGGTTAAATTGTCAATAGCACTTAAAATAAGCATGTGTGTTTTTTTGTCTATATGTGACCCTGTGATGGACTGATGACCTGATCAGGATGTGCGTTGCCTTTTACCAAATCAGGGCTGGGATTAGCTGCAGCAGATCTCCTTGTTCCTAAATTGGAATAGGCAAATATAGATGATGAAAGGAAGGAAGTTACTAAAATATTAGCACTCAGGACTTTAAAGTAACAGAAGACTCTCACTTGAAAATCCCACCATTTATGTTTATAGCCCCATTGTACATTTTTGAAAATTTTGAAATTGCAAGCCTTGACCTTTGTTTGAATGCACTTCAGTGATTGTTTTTTTTTACATTCATTGTTAGTTCCGTTAGTCTTGTTGGTTGGTTAACTGCTCGCCTTTACAGTCATACTCTAACACTGCAGTCTTAACCCTACTCCACAGTCCTAACCTTAAACCTTATTTAGACCAGCCTAAACCTAAGCACAGATGATAGCCCACTGAGTCGACGTCGTAACCTGCGAGACAACGCGGAGGGACTCACCTCCGGTCAATCATGTGACTTGGAGCGAAAACAGGAAGCAGCTGATCCTCACTTTGCTGCTTGCTTTCACCGAGTAATGTGTTCGGCTCCGTGTCCAAAAACAAACACAAACGACTGCGTAAAGTTGCTCGAACAAACTTAACTGTTCTACCCTGACGGGGTAAGTTGGCATCACGCACCTAAATGTTACTCAGCCAGCTCAGACGTTAATGTAAGACGAGCTATCTGGTTTAGCTTCGTTAGCATTAGCTTCGGTGTTTACTCGGAGCAAAAAGGAGTTTAAAGTAACTTTTACTGGCTTTTTACAGACTCTCCTGCGTCTGGTATTACTCGGACACATTGGACAGGTGGTGGTTGTTTGTCACTCGAGCGTGTAACGGTGTTAGCGGTCGTTAAGTGGTATGTTTGTGTGCTCAGTGGAGGGACGCTAGGAGCTGAGACCGTTTGTTTGTTCCGCAGGAGCGAACGGTCACCTGACCTGCAGGAGGGCAGCTGCAGACGGTCACCTGACCTGCAGGAGGGCAGCTGCAGACGGTCACCTGATCTGCAGGAGAGCAGCTGCAGACGGTCACCTGATCTGCAGGAGGGCAGCTGCAGACGGTCACCTGATCTGCAGGAGAGCAGCTGCAGACGGTCACCTGATCTGCAGGAGAGCAGCTGCAGACGGTCACCTGATCCGCTGGAGAGCAGCTGCAGACGGTCACCTGATCTGCAGGAGGGCAGCTGCAGACGGTCACCTGATCTGCAGGAAAGCAGCTGCAGACGGTCACCTGACCCGCAGGAGAGCAGCTGCAGACGGTCACCTGACCCGCAGGAGAGCAGCTGCAGACGGTCACCGGACAGGTCCTCAACATCGTCTGCTGAGGGGGATGTCAAACACAGCAATGAAGAAAAAGGTAGTGGCGTTCAGTTTGGGGCTGTTGTGAAGTTATGTTATTGTATAGTCTTACAGTCTTTTTTAACCTTTTTTTTCCTCAGGTGCTACTGATGGGAAAAAGTGGGTCTGGAAAGACCAGTATGAGATCAATCATCTTTGCCAATTACATCGCTCGGGACACGCGTCGCCTCGGAGCGACAAGTGAGTGGCCCTACTCATGTGACATTGTACTTTAATCAGGGTGTTGCGATGATTTAGGCTTAAGTTCTCCATATTTTCTGATTAATGTAGTTGACGTGGAACACTCTCATGTTCGGTTTCTTGGCAATCTGGTTCTAAACTTGTGGGACTGTGGAGGGTAAGGCTCGTTTTAGCATTATTTTACCTTTTTGTTTTTGCATATTCTTCAAAGTTAATTATTATTCTGCTTTTGAATTCACTAGTCAGGACACATTCATGGAGAACTATTTCACCAGCCAGAGGGATAACATCTTTAGAAATGTGGAGGTTCTTATCTACGTATTCGATGTTGAAAGCCGTGAGCTGGAGAAGGACATGCACTACTACCAGTCGTGTCTGGAAGCCATCCTGCAGAACTCCCCTGATGCTAAAATCTTCTGTCTTGTGCACAAAATGGACCTGGTTCAGGAAGACCAGAGAGATTTGGTGAGTTTTCACTGACGCTTTTCTGCATCATGAGTGCTGCTTTCTAGTCCACATCAAACGCGTAGGAGATTACATGCACGTCACTTGCACAATGTTGTTATGGGATTGAATGCACAGAGTACAGCATTGTAACACTGCTATGGCATCGTAATCAAAAATCTGGATCCTAATAATTTTTCAAAAGCAAATGTAAGACTATAAAAATATCCGGTTACAGTGGTTGTGACATGCAAAAGTATCTAAGCATTAGCAACCAGTATCCTCTTAAACTCCTGCTCCCACTGTGTCGTTGAAAACATGGAAGCATCTACAATTTGCAAAGTCCGCGTATTGATTTTCTTTTATATTTTGTTTATTTTGCACAAGAGCAATGTAAACACACAGTCCAGAGTTGAAGTTGTTTTTAAAGGATTAGAAAAGAATAAACAGACAACCTGGTTTTAGTTGTGGAGTCAGACGATTACTTCAGTGGTTGTTGATTGTGGCGATATCAAAACACACAATTATTTACCAGCTCTAAACCTCTGGCTGTGTTTCAGCATCACATCCAAGTTTTCTGACACTTTTGCAGACGATGTACAGACATGATTGTGTTTTTTTTCTGCCTATATTGTCCATGTTACAAAGTATCTCAGCTGTGGTCGTGATGTTGTCCAGTCACAACCTTTGGACCGTGTCTGCGTGTCCTGTTGTGTGAAGATGTAGTTTTTAGTTCAAATATCTGTGTCCTCTTTGCTCCCTGGACAGAATGGGAACATTGAGATAAAATCTGTTGTAGCATTTCCTGTTGAGGAATCGTGTTTGTAATGATTGACTGCATGCAAATACAAAACTTCAGATTGTTTACGCTTTTTTTTTTTTTTCCTGCATCTTTTCTGTTTTTGCAGATATTTAAGGAGCGTGAAGAAGATCTGAAGAGACTGTCTAGACCTTTGGCTTGCACGTGTTTCAGGACGTCAATCTGGGACGAAACCCTGTATAAGGTTGTGAACCTGACTAGGAGTGTTTTTTTTTTTTTGTTTTTTTTTTGTGATAGCTGAAGTTGAGGGTTTAAGAAGCATGTTAAAATGTCTTTGCAGGCCTGGTCCAGCATAGTTTATCAGCTCATCCCAAACGTCCAGCAGCTGGAAACAAACCTGAGAAATTTTGCACAGATCATTGAAGCAGATGAAGTTCTTCTGTTTGAGCGGGCGACCTTTCTGGTAAGACTGGCCGCTTATTCTGCTGCAACACTGGCCAAAGTCTGGATCTGGGTTATTCAGCTCTTCTTGATTTGTGCGTGGTGTTTCTTAAACGCAGGTGATTTCCCACTACCAGTGCAAAGAGCAGCGTGACGCTCACAGGTTTGAAAAGATCAGCAACATTATCAAGCAGTTCAAACTCAGCTGTAGGTAAGTAAATTCTGAGACTTTGTCACTTGGACTCCACAGAACATCTGCACTTGTCCGCTCACTGATTTATTATTTATCTATTGTGTTATTCCAGTAAACTCGCAGCCTCTTTCCAGAGCATGGAGGTGAGGAACTCTAACTTTGCAGCCTTCATTGACGTCTTCACTTCCAACACATATGTCATGGTCATCATGTCGGACCCCTCCATCCGTGAGTAGTGACAAAAGCCCTCATCTGCAGAAAAAAAAGACACACTCGTAAAGCAAATCTAAATAATCCAACACTTGTGCCTGTTTTCCAGCATCTGCAGCCACTCTCATCAATATCCGCAATGCTAGGAAACACTTTGAGAAGTTGGAGCGCGTGGATGGACCCAAGCACAGCCTGCACATGCGAATGCGTTAGACCACGCTTTACTCCCAGTGGATACTGTCAGCCAATCAATCCACAGAGCGCAGGCAGCATGTCGTAGTCTTGCAGCTCAGATAAAAACGAGCGACCCGACACCTTCTCTATTGTATCTTCACATTCAATCACCGTCATTATGGGAGAAATCATATTTTCTTTTGGTCTAATTTTTACAGCGATGAGGAATATCTTGGAGAGCGATGCCTTCTGTTGAGATATTTGTCCTAACTTGACACATTAAAGGAAAAAGAAAGTTGTGTCACACGTGTTGTATCTGTTGGAATCGTTGACTCCAGGCAGTGACTCGAGCCGATTAGTGATGCTGGCTCCAAAATGTACGTGGCAGACCTGTAAGCTGTTACAAACAATATACCTTTATTCAGAAATGTGTTTTCAATTCTTCCCTTCTCAGGCACCACCTAACACTTCCTAAAACTGCAGAGTATGAACAGATCTTCATGGTGCTGATTAAAGTGTCCTTATTAGGCATTTTAATCAATCTAGTATCCATGCAGGCCGGGGCTCAGTCGACACGGCACCAGTTGTCCTTTACAAGTGAAACGCGAAACACCTGTTGAGTGAGGCAACGGCAGCATGTTAACAGCACGCCACAATCAGTTTACTGTGCGTTTGTGATATTAAAATGACAGGCATGTGTGTAAATGTAAAGTAAGCTTTGATTTACTTTGTTAATATTTTAAATATCACTCCCAGCCCCCCTCGAGGCCTGCTTTCAACAGTGTTGTACTTCTTCCTCAGGATCTTTCGGTTCTTCTTTAAGAGCTGAAAATTGACCAAACTCAAATGTTACTTAGTTTTTAGTCTTTCAAAGAATCATCAGCTGACTTACAAACAAAGATCTTTTTACTTTAAACCTCGAGAAGAGGGAGAAAAAAAGAGCAAGTTCCAGAATAATCATTCCTCTCGTGTTAGTAAATTGCAGATTGCAGATGTTATTTTTTTTAAGGTGCTTTAGATGAAACAATGCCTGCATCTAATCAAAGCCATCTCATTGAAGTGATGGCACATTATTCTAATACAAAGCACTCAGAATTACTCATGAAACACTTAAGCCGCTTCTGGAAGAGCTGGGCTGTGGTGTTGTGGTGTTTACATTAATTGCAGTTAACTGAGTCTACTGGACTATTTGGATTAGTTCAAGGTAATTTTGCTTTTATATCTTGACCTTAGAGTCGCTTCTCCTCACCCCATATAACACATGTTGAGTACAGACAGCTGAGTCTAATCACAACTATAACTCATTAAATGTCTAAAAGGCATAACAGTTTTAAAATTTAGAGTTTTTTTTTCCAGTCTAGATACAGTTAAAAATATTGTACAAAAATATCCAAAGGTGCAGCTCAACTTTACTTATATAGCACTTCTCAGCCACAAGGATAACCCGGAGAGCAAAATAAGAGTTCAAATAGACAAACGTATAAATAAAACATGGCTTTTTCACCACAGTGCAACAGTTTCAACTTTAGGATGACTTTACCGAAGCTCATTTACATTGATTGCTATGGAAGGCCAGTTGATGAACATGTCCAAGTTTTATTGACGTATTCTGACTCCATGAGCTGCCTGGTTCGTTGAAAAATAAACATCCACAAGGAGAGAAGGGTTCCTGTGAGAGGATAGCTGTGTCTTCAGGCAGCCTCTTCCTCAGTACAAGATTTGGTCAAAGAAATTGAAGTTAACGGAAACGGCAAGTTGAGGTCTGGATGTTTGATGAGATTTTTGCAGAAATGCTCGTCGGATTTCCAGGAAATCCAAACGGAGCTCATTTGACTACGAAGAGTTGGAGGAAGGTTGAGCAGAGTGTGGAGCAATGCTGCTCTGTCTTAACTGAAACGAAGCTCGTATATACTTCACAAAAGAATCATACATTTGCAGTTAAGTGGCTGAACAAGTGGACATCTTGGTGTTTGTTTGTTTTTTGTTTAGTTTTTATTTTCCAGGAAATAATAAAATGGAAGAAAAATGGTTAAATTCATGAAAAATGTCATAACTGTTGAGCATTTGGGTGGATCTATTGTGCTTCAACTGTTGCAGAACAAATCAGGCAGAGTGTCAAACTTCCTGGAGCTCTTTTCTTCTTTCTTGTTTAAAAAAAATAATGATTTAAATCAAGGTGCCCACCTTTTTACATGCCATTGTATTATAAAAAAAAAAATCACCCTCAACATATGTCCTGGTGTTGTATCAGTGGTGAGATTGGTGTCTTGTTGTGCTGCAGACAACATCCGACTCAGCCTGTATTCATTGGTAAGTGATACTTTTCTCATGGTACTTGATACCACCCACTCTTTAAAGTGGCTGCAGAGGATATGCATACAGCGTCTCCTGCATCTCTGTTGTAGCCAGCTCTGCTGCGGAGGCATTGTTCCAGCTGCCCTTATCAACACTGCTCATGTGGTTCAGTTGCATCCTGGAATGCAAAGACTGAATGACTGGAAAATCCCCCTCTCTCCTCCAAGAATGAGTTTGCACTAAATAAATGGCATTTATTCACTCAGTGCTGCAGCTTACTGATGATTGTGACTTAATCTCTAAAAAAATAAATGTGATCTAACATGCAAGTCAAATTGGCATGCAATGCTTTACAAATCATTTATATCTGATGCAAGACAGTGAAAAGACATCAGATTTTGAAACTGAAATTGAAATTGCTTTTCACAGTACAAATCTAAATGTCACATAGAAGCATGAATAGATACAAAGATGTGAGAGGTCATAATATTTGCTGCAGACTTAGAGTAGGAACACTGAAAAATAATTGTGTGCAGACTCAAATAACCTTCTGCCATCTCTTTCTCTCGACCTTTGACCCCCAGGAGCTGCACCACAACATAACGTGCACAGGACCCGAGCAAAATAAGTGACATGTAAAGGGAACCGAATTCCTCTGCTAATTTAAAACAAACTCGTTTACATGTGACCACAAAACTCTGACATCCAGCAACTTCAGCGAACCTTTTTATCTGACGTAGTTCCTTTTATTTTACAGAAGTAGCTTCAAAATGTATTTTGCAAGCTTTTAGTTTATTGTTTTTTTTTTCACGTTTTTGATGTTTTCCGTAGCTTCACACGGCTTGGTCTGGAAGAGAAGTTTAAAACCACACTTTAGGCAAACATTCAGCACACTCCGTTTGGCATCAACACGAACTCCTAAGACTGCATGGTTGAAGCAGTGCGTACGTCTCATTAAACTTCCCTAAACGGACAAATCTTCCCGAGCCCAGCCAAGAAATCCATGTGGACCTCATCTGGATTAAAGGTGAGCTTTTTGGTCTCACAGTGGGCCTGGGTTTGAACAGGCACGGGTACATACACTTTCAGTGACTCTCAAATGGGGAGTCGGTGCATATGGACAAACAGGTACCACCCACTATGCCAGTACAACTGCAACCATAAGTGCAGCTCACTTTTAACCCATATAAATGCTTTATGGGCAGTTGTAAGTTAAAAAAGCGGTAAAGAGTTTATCTTCCCACCTAATGAGTAAATGTGTCTCAGTGGGTTTGGTCTTTTACAATGGACTCTTTTTGTTCTGTGGCTGCACATCAGTCTGGCGTGACCCGTCTCCACATGCAACAATCCCAGGGTCACTTCCCCCCACCGTCCTCGCACTTGTATCCATGTCTTCGTTTGCGTCTGCACCACAGTCCGACTGATGTATCTGCTGCTCCAGCAGAGTGAGGCGCTGCTTCAGCAGCTGCTGAGTTTGTGTGTATTCGCTGAGCAGACGGGCAAAGCGAGTCTGTAGAGTGTCCAGAGAGGACTCCAGCCTCTCCACCTTCTCATCTGTGTCCTCTTTCTGCAGCCCGCCCCTCTCTGCGTTCTCCTCCAGAAGACCCTCCTTCTGCAGGATCTCCCTGCCCCTCTCCTCTAGCACTGTCTTAGCATCCGGATACTCCGCCACTGCCTCCATCAAGTCATCCTTAGAGAGGCAGAAGAGGTCAGAGTAACCTAAGCTGCGGATGTTGGCTGTCCGACGGTTTCCCATTTTACTGCCTTTTATGTTCAGAATGCTGATTTCCCCAAAACAGCTGCCGGCGGTGAGGAGAGCATACTGTGTGACCCCATCATCAGCCACCACCGCTAACTTCCCCTCTTTAATGATATACATCTCCTTACCAATGTCTCCCTTCCTGCAGATGTAGTCACCTGGACTGAAAACCTGTGGGCGTAGTTTAAGTACCAGCTCCACCAGCAGTCCAGCCTCACAGTCTTTAAAAATTCGTACTTTCTTCAGAGTATCAAGGTGCACATTAATTGCAATCTCAGCCCGCAGCTTGTTGGGGAGGTTCTTGAGCACCTCCTGCTCATCTACTGCTTTTTTGTTGGTCCAGAGGTAGTCAAACCACTTAATGACACGCGTCTCCAGTTCTTTGCTGACCTTGCGGAAGTGCATGTAGTGCTTTATGGCATCAATGCGAGCTTGAAACTCGGCACGGGTGGCATTCATGTTGGCAATCATGGAGCCTACATTTCCCACAATCGTCGCAAAGATCAGGACCCCAACAAGAAAGTCGAAGACCACAAATAGGTACTCTTCATCTTGCACAGGAGGAGGCATGTCTCCTATGGTGGTAAGAGTGAGAGTCGACCAGTACAGGCAGTAGACATAACTCTGGCTCAAGGTGGAGTACTCGGGTTTGGAGTTGTTTGGGAACACCCATGTGTCTGAGCCAAATCCCAAAGACTTGGATATAGCATAGTAGATGCAAGCGTTCCAGTGGATGATGAGCAGGATGTACAGCACCAGGTTGCAGATACGGAAGATATTGGGGTAGTTGGTGCGCGTCTCTGTGCGGTCAAAGAATTCAAACATACGTGGGAAGCGTAGCAGACGGTTGAACCTGAGCTGTGGTGTATGGATGCCAGTGGCGATGTATGCCAGGTCAGTGGGCAGGATGGATAACACATCCAGCTTGAACTGGAATGTTCCGACGTAGCTGTCCCACAGCTTGGCGTGGTCCTTCACCAGCAGTCCTTGTTCCAGGAAACCTGATACCACATAAATAAAGAATAACTTCAGCTACACTGATCAACTACACAGAATTAAGTTTTTACAGTCAATGCCAAAGGTGTGAAAACTTGGATTCCAACGTCACAAAATCTTGCCGTGTTTCAACTCATGCACTTTTGGCTACCTTAGAGATGCTGGGACAATTACAGCCATGTTTTAAGTCGACAATAGTCCCTGCTACAGAGTGTATATCAGAGCTGGAGAGAATTTACTGAACAAATGGAGAAGAAAGAGCACAATGTGAGACTTTTTTTCCAGTAAAAAATGTTTTCACTCTTCATAAGACTGGAGTAACAAGAATTTATGGATAATCGATAGATGGATAATTCATGGAATCACTTCTCTTTACAAACATTTTCTACGGATAGCTTCTCTGATAAGTTTAATATTATAAAGACTCTTTGCTGCATCGAACCACAATGTTGCCGACTAGCCTGTTAATGTTCAGAACCAGGAGTATTGGAGTATCTATCTATCTATCTATCTATCTATCTATCTATCTATCTATCTATCTATCTATCTATCTATCTATCTATCTATCTATCTATCTATCTATCTATCTATCTATCTATCTATCTATCTATCTATCTATCTATCTATCTATCTATCTATCTATCTATCTATCTATCTATCTATCTATCTATCTATCTATCTATCTATCTATCTATCTATCTATCTATCTATCTATCTATCTATCTATCTATCTATCTATCTATCTATCTATCTATCTATCTATCTATCTATCTATCTATCTATCTATCTATCTATCTATCTATCTATCTATCTATCTATCTATATGTTTGTTGTTTTTTTTCATAAATTCATAATATTCTAAAAATAAGTTTTACTTCTTCCTGCCCCTTTTCAGACATGTTAAACAGGATATACGTGTTATGTGTATTACTATGTGTGCATGTATACAGGTATGTATATATATAAATATAAATAGGTCTGTGCACATTGGGTTTAGATTTATTTTATAGATTTGTTTATTTAGTGTACATAAATTGAAAACAGATTCAGTTATCTATATAGATTTATTTATAAGGGGTTCTATATGTTTAAATGTGTGTATATTTATATTTATTTATTTATAGATTCATTCTAGTGTTAACGTTGTTATGCTTTATACAATGGTTTTGACATGTCTGGAATGAATCAATAAAAATGAGATAAAAAATGTTTAACAGTCTTCAGGTGCTGAGACATAATTATTTTAACAGAGATTCATCTAATCCATACTAATGGGTAACATGTTTTTACATTCAGTATCCCTACACGAGACACATGTGCATGCATGTGACACATGGTGACTAGCAGATGTTACTTGAAGCACAGGTTTCTTGTGTTTATTTAAATGTGCATTAATGAAAAAAATGTTGGCTCATTTTGAGTTTGATGGCAGTACCACATCTAAAAAGGTGGTGGATAAATGACAAATGCCAGAAGAGTAGGTGGTTCTAAAAAAGAAACACCTGTAGGAACATCTGGCAGATAATTAGGTTCATTGTCAAGAGGTCAGTGACACGATAAAGAAGTAGAGGCTCTCTATAGTAGAGGATGGGGAGAGGTTAACCAATCACTAATTTTTGATACAATTTCAGAATAATGTTCCTCAGTGAATTTTGAAAACCTAAATACTTAATTGCCTACAATACATAACATTAAAAGATTGCGAGAATCTGTAGAAATCTGTTCGTGCATGGCATAAGACTGAAAATCCTCATTGGGTCCTTGAGAACTTCATATGGCACTGCAGAAAACCAGGCATGGTTCAATAATAGAAATCATTGCACGGGCTCAGGAACACTTCCAGAAATCACTGTCCAAGAGCAGTTTGCTGTGCCGTCCAGAAATGCAGGTTAAAATTCTGAGAAGAAGCCATATATTAACATGATCCAGAAATGCTGGGCCTTAGTGCTGAACTGGTCTGCCTGCAGTCCAAAACTCTCACCAATTAGAAAACACTTGGTGTATTATGAATTGAATAATTTGACACAGATCTGGGTCTGTTGTTCACTTCAAATTCAGTTTCAGACAGAAATTGGACAGTGTTTCTCTCAAAACTCTTGGAGCGGGAATCCTTGGATACCTGGCGGATATTAACTGTTGTTTAAAAATAAGCGGGAATGCTACATGGTGATAAACCTCATCTCATCCCAAATGTTTTGAGACATATTGCTGCTGAGTCCTATCTAAAAGATAGGGACAATTTTATGTCTTTAGGTAACTACAAATCAAAGCTAAAACAATAACATGTGGAGTTCCTCAAGGTTCAATTCTGGGGCCTCTGTTGTTTAACATCTATATGCTCCCACTTGCTGAAATTATGAAAATAAACAAAATGTGTTACCATAACTACGCAGATGACACACAAATCCATATAACCATCTTGCCAGGAGACTATTCAAACATTGATCAAATGCATTGATCAATTCAAAGAGTGGCTGTGCCAGAATTTTCTTCAGTTAAATGAAGACAAAACAGAAATAATAGTGTTTGGAGCCGAGGAAGAAAGATTAAACAGCAGCACTCAGCTTCAAGCCGTAAAGCTAAAAATAAATAGCCACGCCAGAAATCTGGGAGTGATTCTGGATCAGACCTGAATTTTAACAGCAACATAAAGACAGTAGTGAAGTCAGCCTGTTATCACCTAAAGAACTGATGTTCCAGCAGGACTTTGAAAAACTTTTCCAGGGTTTTATTTTCAGTAGACTGGACAACTGTAACGCTGTTCTCACTGGTCTCCAAAGAAATCTGTCAAACAGCTGCAGATAGTTCAGAACGCTGCTGCCCGAGTCCTCACTAAGACCAAGAGACTGGACCATATAACTCCATAGATCTTTACACCGGCTTCCTGTCTGTCAGCATAGATTTTAAAATCCTGCTGTTGTTTTATAAAACTCCAACCAGAACCCTCAGGTCGTCAGGGTCACGCCGACTTTCTGTACCCAGAGTTAGAACCAAACAGGTGAGGCAGCGTTCAACTTTTATGGCCCTCATCTGTGGAACAAACTCCCAGAATGCACCAGGGCTGCTGAAACTCTTAACTTCTTTAAGTCAAGTCTGAAAACCTTTTTATTTACTGCTGCGTTCAGTAAACCACCACAATGCACTGCAACCTTTATTCCTTGCATTTCATTTGTTTAATTCTATTTTTTACTTATTTCTGTCTGTCTTTAATTTTATGGTTTTAAACTTTTACTTTTTAATGCATTTCTAAAGTCTTTTTATGTAAAGCACTTTGAATTGTCTTGTACATAAAATGTACTAAACAATTAAACTTGCCTTGCCATAAAAATGAAAGACACTTTATTTTAGTACGTCCCATATTTGCTCACTTTTAACATTTTGTTTCTTTTCTATGTGTTATTGTGAATAAAACATGGGTGTATAAGATTTGCAAATTATTATGTGTATATAGTTTTCTTTTTTTTACATTATGCATGGTGTATCATTTTTTTGGAATTGGGGTTTCAAATTTGAATGCACAAAAAATTTTAGATGCAGCAATAAGATGTGAATTGAGTAATCTACCCGTGCAAAGTCGAACCCCAGTATCCAGTATGTACATGGTGTCTGAGAGGTAGTCCAGCACTAGCCAGCAGATGTAATTGTCCACCTGTAACTTGTCGAAGCATGCTCTGAAAATAAAAATGAAGAGGATTTAGTGTTGCAGTCTAAGAACTGGACAACGCAGTCACTCGACATCCATCATCCATCTCTGGAGCCATACACTGATAGACTGTGAGATTATCATTACCTTGCAACAACAAGGAACCAGTTGTAGAGCACGGCTGTGGTGATAACAAATAACCAGTGGTAGTACGCATTATCGGATGGAGACACCACAAACAAATCCAACCTTTTCCTGAAAATATTGGAATATGCAAATAACGGAGAGAGAAATGTTAATGTGCTTTCTAGCAGATACAAACAGAAAAATTAAGCAGCTGAAAAAATTCTTTGATTCTTCTGTCTTTGATACCTAATGAGAGATCTCAACGCTTAAGATAAACTTGCTCTAACCCTGTGTAAAGGAAAATGTCCAGTGACTTTGGAATCACTTCCCCACAAAGGTAGCCCTGTTACTAAGCTCCTGGTGTTCATCAAGGGTGCATGGTAGTAGTCAACAGCCGAATCCAGGAATACCTGAAGATCCCATGGGCATTGTTGCCACTGGCATCCGGTTGCGTGTTGCTGTTGCGACTGGGGGCTGTTCTGAGCTCGGGGCCACGAAAGCGCTCCAGGAAGGAGTCTGGCCGCTCCTCCTCCTCCAAAAGACTCCTGTGTGCCCATTCCCTCAGTCTTACCACCAGGTTCACCAATCTGATGCACGCACAGAGCAGAAAACCTCTGTCAAGTTGCTATAAAAGCCATGTAATATCTTGTGCAATTTAAAACTGCCATTAGAAATATAATTTATGAATGACACCTCCAAAGAGAAGAACGCAGACTCACAAAATTAGCCAATGCAGCCACATCCAAGTTGGTTAAAAATATTTGTCACACGGTTTCATGTGTTTTTAAGAGCCGAGAAGTATCTTGTCACAGGGATTAATTCAGCAGTGATATTCTGTATTAAAGGATGTAAAGGGAACTGCACAATAATGCTTCAGCTTTTGAAATCATGTCAGTCTGTGAGCTCAGTAAAGGAGGCTGGTGTGCCATTTCTGGGATGTCAGAGCTTTACCTGGAGATGGCTCCGCTCCTCTGAAAAGAATTCCTTGAATTGCCTCCATGAGGCTCGAGAGCAGCGACTCGTTGTAGCTCTGAGGACGTGTCATCCCAGACAGATGGCACCCTAAAATAAAGGAGTAAAAACCCACCTGAACATCACAAATGTGGGCTTTTTTAATTCTTTCTATATTATATTCTAATTTTCCCTTCTGAAACAAAACTCTAAGAAGACAACATTCACAAGAAGTTCTTGTTACCTGCTGAGAATACTCTCGGATCTTTCAATCTCCTCTTCCAACGTTGTCTTTACCGACAGGTTGTGGGGTGACCGGTCTCTCTCTGCCACGTGGCCTGTCATCTTCAGGTCTGGCAACATGGACAAACACTACTATTAGAGTCTCTCTTGCAGCCATTTAGCCCATGCTGCACCAGAGAGGGGCGGGTATGTTTCCCCGCAGCACCGTTGCAGGAGAGAAAAGTGTTTATGATGCGTATGTCAGATCATAGTCAGGGGACTTGGGACGGCTGGGAATATCTGCCACAATCCCTAACCATCGTACAACAGGTGCTGCTTGGTTGCCTTGGTGATGGAAACAATGACAAAACACATTGAGCAGTTTATGAGACTATTCCAAGCAAGTATTTAAAAAGTAGCCCACTCTATTTTATTTTACTTGTGAAAGCATTGACATTCTTTCATAAAATAAAACAATTTGAATAAAGTAGTAGGACTATTGTGTAAAGTAGAAATCTGTATAGGCCAATATACTTACTACTACTTTTAGATAGATAGAAGACAGTAAAAAGCAATTTCCTACACTGCAGCATGTTGAAGTACTAGTTTAAAGCAGTTAGTTAAAATTCTGTGATAAAATGCACTCAAGCCAGCAAACAAGCAGTTAGGGAGGAATAATCTGGTCTAGTAGCTCAGTAGTGTATTTACAGCGCTCAACCGATTTGACTGCCCAGGGTGTGTGGCGTCTCCTTTGATGATTTGTAGTCTCCTCAGAAGTATGACTGGAGGGGATTTCTGTTAGAATACTGACATCATTTTATTACATGATTGCCTCATCACATGACTGGTTTATCACATGATTGCCTCATCACATGACTGGTTTATTACATGATTGCTTTATTACATGACTGCTTTATTACATGACTGCTTTATTACATGACTGCTTTATTACATGATTGCCTTTACACACCCAAAGAACTGAATGTCTATTGTAATCTAATGATCTTGTCTTGTCTTGCAAATTGTCATGTAACCGCCCTGTTTCAAGTGTGAATAAAAACAGGCTGCTACAATGGGAAGGCGGATTTGCTCGGATATACTTCTGTGTAAAACAGCTGTACTAGCTCTCCCCCTTTGCAAAGGCTGAAAAGGGCTTACTGTCTCTTGTGTGCTTTATTTCCACCTATGGTAGACTAAGGAAAAACTATCAATTTCCATCAGACTTGGGAGATGATCCTCTGGGATCAAGTTGTTGTCAGTGCACCAGGATACGAGTGACTGGACCTCCTGCCTGCAGACCATTTCCTCATTGTTGCGTTTAAGGCTCACTACAGTTATGTCGCCTGTGAACTTGAATGTGAAGTTTGAGTGATGTGTGGGAATGCAGTCCTGTGTGAAAAATGAAAAAGAAGGGGACTGAGAACACAACCGTGGGGGATGCCAATGCTTACGATGACCGCTGAGGAGGAGACGTCCTTGATCGATCCACAGAGGTGGATGTCCAGGTCAAATGTCAGCAGCTTGTAGATTTGTTTTTTTCTGAACTGATAGAACTGAAAGCTGAGCTAAAATCAACGAACAGCATCCTGACATAGGGTTTGAGAATTTACAGGCGTGTGAGAGCAGTGTGACGTGCAAATCAAACCGTATGGGTTTGCCTTAGAATGATAAAGTAAAAATGTCACAGCTACTCAACTTTCTTAAAAAACAGATCTTGGTGTCTTAAGTGTCTTCTGATTGGTTGAATTTCAACAAGCTTTCCATGGGGAAAGAAGCATTTATAAGGGCTTTCTCATTAATGTACACAACTCATGCTGCCATTAAATAATTGACCATTTAGCTGCAAACCACACTACGATAAATACAACTGGGAGATTATTAAAATAATTGATTGATTATTAAAATTACTGGACAAACCCTCTGTGACGTCGCAAACAGGGTTTCTGAAGAGCAGTTTTGAAGCCAAAAAAGTATTCTGTCCACTTTAAACTTTGAAAATATATTTAAAAAAGGGCCACAGTCTAATGCCAGTTTCTGATAGAATAAACCACATGTGGTCTTGAAACAACACAGGTACAATGAAACTCTATATAGTATATTTTGTCCTATTTTTGGAAAAAAAATAGGTCAATTTCATCTGTGTCCTAGTGTTCACCTGTCATGCAAATAAATATTTATAGAGCATTTTTTTTATAACCTTTGTGAACAACTAAACTTGCTTGACAATCAAGGTAAATATTATTAATGCGACCTGGCCGATGTGAAGGTGTCTACAACTTTTGTTGTAGTAGGGAGTCAGTAACACAATTTCACCCTGTGGTGGAGACAGATGACGCCGTGTTGAGACAACTGTTACCTCTGTGTGACTAATTGGTGGATCATTAACCAAAACACACAAACACAGTCAGCCGGAGGCTCTCCAGCTCAGTGAACCAATCAGGAGCTCTCCCTCGAGAGCTGCGTCACTAAGGAAACTAGGATGCTGAGTGAGAGCAAAGCATGTCATCTATGTGTTCTTACATCACAATGGCTGCTGGGTTAAAGGAAAAAAACAAGGTTAATTCACTCCTGACTGACTCAACTGCAAACACATATCTGTCCGCAGTTGGCTATTAAACTTGTGGAACATAGGTAAAATATTTTTCAGTTACATTTGCTGATAACCATCAATTCAGAACAATAAAAATGCTATATAACAGAGCTTTTGTTTAACTCTTTGCTTCCAACACATAGAGCTGCAGTGTTTGGTTATCATGAAAAACAGCTACTGTTATTAACGAGCAGCTTACACAGATCTTTGTTCATACCTTCAGTTCCCATTAGGTACTCCCAAATATCCTTACGATGATTTCACACAGGGACACCCGGAGCAGGTCTTTCCCGGCCGATCCATCCGCCGCGAATTACAACTGACCTCTATGACACAAACACAAGTCTCATCTCTCAGCATTTTCTGTTTGCCCTTCTTGAAGTGTGTTCTCCTCAAGAGTGTGAGCACGTGGGCCATCTCATCCTCAGATGCGTATGCAGGAGGCAAGTAGGCTGGGAGATAAGAGGGCGGGTGTTCTTAGGATGGTGAAGAGTCTAGATGTCAGCTCCAGAGGGAGGAGTCCTCTGGGGTCCCGTCAAGGCTCTGCCTGTCCTCTATACATCCTGATTTTTTAAAAATGTTTTTATCATTTCTTGGCATGAAATGCCATGTGTACTTTTTGCCTTTTAAAGATGAGTCCTCAGTGGTTGTGCTCTGTAGCCCGGATGATTCTGAAATATTTGAAGAGGACATAGTCCTCATTATCCTGATGTGCCCATTGGGTTTCGATTGATCACTGTTTTCACATAAAGTTGTTAAAGAAGTTGTGAGCTTCTTGTTTGCGCTTCAACAGTATATTGACGATTTGCATAATGTCCCATGAACAGCGCCAAGAGGCATTAAAGCCAATGGAAATCGAATCAACCTTTGAGAAGGAAAGCTCTACATGTGTCCCTGAAAGTCTGTGTCCTCCTTCGGTTCTATGGAAATGACCTATAAAGTGCTCCAATTACAAATAGTTTATACAAAGTGCTCATAGCAGATAAAGACAACTCAATTAAAGAACTGAAACAAATATATTATACTTACATATCCAAAAACATGCATGCTAGGTTGACTGGTTATTGTAAATTACCCGGAGGTGTGAGTGTGAGCAAGTGTGGTTGTTTGCATCTGTATGTGGCCCTGTGATCGACTGGTGACCTGTCCAGGGCGGACCCTTACCTGTAATGAGCATCTCAGAAAAAAAGTTTTAGATGCTCTTCAGGCTGCAAACGTAATCTCAAAATAACCTCCACCAATTCAATTCAGTTTTATTTATTTTATTTATTCATCTAATACAACACAAGTTGTTTCTAGGATCTTTCCAGAGACCCAGAACATGACTCCTGAGCAATTATTACATAAACAACAGCAGGTAAAAACTCCCCTAGTGGGAGAAAAACCTTAAACCAAACAGAGGCAAGAAAAACTCCCCTTTAAGAGGAAAGAAACTTGGATCAGAACCTGGATCATAAGGGGGGACCCTCCTGCCGAAGGCCAGCCAGGTAGAACAGGAAGTAGAGAGAGATGAGAGACATAGACACACCGTCAAAGGTACAAAAGACAAGATACATTATTATAATTATCCGTCAGCAGCAGAACTAAGACTTCTATGTACATATGACTGATACATGGTTTGTTGGTGGACTACAGAGGGACTATATAAACAGGTGTAGACAGACGACACTGAGGTGGTCAGAGGTGGGACTGCAGGTCAGCATGCAGCTACTGAGAATCTGGTCTGCAAACATGTACAGAAGAGAAAAAGAGGAGACAGACCAGCACAACAAACTACAAGAATAATGAAGCACAATTATACTTATGAGATACTTCTAATTAATAACTGAGGATTGATCTGAAGAAGGGAAAGAGAAACAGAGGAGGTGAGGGGCACCAGTCAGTGAATAATGTTGGTGTCCCCCTGCAGCAGGTCTACAGCAGCAGATCCAGGATGAAGCTGTGTTGAAGACCAGCTGCTCTGGTCTGGTCCTGCAGCTGCAGCTGTGTCTACTGGTCCTAACACACTAAAGTAATAACTCTATGTTTTATTAAACAGAAATGTTTTAGGTTTAGTTTTAAAGGTGGAGTTGGTGTCAGCCTCCTTCACCCAAACTGGAAGTTGGTTCCATAGTGATGGTTCCTGATAACAGAAAGCCCGTCCTCCCAATCTACATTTGGATCTTCTAGGAACTACGAGTTAACCTGCACTCTGAGAACGGAGAACTTTTATTAGGAACATATGGTTCCATAAGGTCTTGCAAATATCGCGGCGCTAGGCCATTTTGGACTTTATACACAAGTAATAAATATTTTGAACTGGATTCAAAATTTTACGGGGAGCCAATGGAGGGAAGCTAAAACTGGAGAGACGTGGTCTCTCTTGTTGATTCCTGTCAGCACTCACGCTGCTGCATTTTGGATCAGCTGGAGGATATTTGGAGAATTATTTGGACATCCAGCTAATAAAACATTACAGTCTAGAAGATATCCCATCCATCCATTATCTGTACCTGCTTTAACCGTTTCCGGGTCACGAGGGTCTGTCGGAGCCTATCCCGACGCATATCAGGCGAAAGGCAGGGGTACAGGGGCCAGTCTATCCAGGGCCACATACAAACAACCAATCACACTCACATTTACACCTAGGGAGAATTTAGAAAGATCAATTAACCCACTCTGCATGTTTTTGGACTGTGGGAGGAAGCCGGAGTACCCGGAGGAAACCCACGCAAGCACGGGGAGAACATGCAAACTCCACACAGAAAGACCCACCGGGCCGGGAATTGAACTGGGAACCTTCTTGCTGTGAGGCAACAGTGCTAACCACTAAGCCACCGTGCTGCCCGTCTAGAAGAAATGAACGCATGAATTAGTTTTTCTGCATCACTCTGGGAGAGGATGCTCCTAATCTTTGCGATATAACAGAGGTGGAAAAACGTAGTTTTACTAATCTGATTAATATGCTGTTTAAATGACAAATCCTGATCGAAAATTACACCAAGGTTTCATACAGTTTTACTGGAGGCCATCGCAAGACCATCTAATCCCTTCTGTAGCAAACTAATTAACATAATCCTTTGAAATTCTATCTTTTTCCAATATTAGTATACTATTGACAAAAGTATTAACTCACCCATCCAAATAATCGGATTCAGGTGTTCCAATCACTTCCATGGCCACAGGTGTATAAAATCAAGCACCTCGGCATACAGACTGTATTTACAGCTATTTGTCAAAGAACGAGTCGCTCTCAGGAGCTCAGTGAATTCCAGTGTGGAACTGTGATAGGATGTCATCTGTGCAACAAATCCAGTCATGAAATTTCCTTGATCCTAAATATCCCACAGTCAAGCGTCAACTGTATTATAAGAACATGGAAGTGTTTGAGAACGACAGCAACCCGGCCACGTAAACTGATGGAGCAGGTCAGCGGATGCTGAGGCGCATAGTGGGAAGAGGTCTCCAACTTTGTGCAGAGTCGATCACTACAGACCTCCAAACTTCATATGGCCTTCAGATCAGTTCAAGAACAGTGCACAAAGAGCTTCATGAATGGGTGTCCATGGTCGAGCAGCTGCATTCAAGACAAACATCACCAATTAAATGCAAAGTGTCAGATGCAGTGGTGTAAAGCACGTCGGCACTGGACTCTAGTGCAGTGGAGACGTGTTCTCTGGAGTGCCGAATGGTGCTCTTCCATCTGGCAATCTGATGGATGAGTCTGGGTTTGGCGGTTGCCAGGACAACAGTACTTGTCTGACTGCATTGTTCCAAGTGTAAAGTTTGGTGGAGGGGGGATTATGGTGTGGGGTTGTTCTTCAGGAGCTGGTCTTGGCCCCTTAGTTCCAGTAAAAGGAACTCTGAATGCTTCAGCAGACATTCTGGACAATTCCATGCTCCCAACTTTGTGGGAACAGTTTGGAGCTGGCTCCTTCCTCTGTCTGGTGTGGATGAACTTGTGGATGACCTCAACCCGACAGAACACCTTTGGGATGAATTAGAGTGGAGACTGAGAGCCAGGACTTCTTGTCCAACAACAGTGTGACCTCACAAATGCTTTTCTGGAAGAATGGACAAAAAGTCCTATAAACACTTCTAAATCTTGTGGACAGCCTTCCCAGAGGAGTTGAAGCTGTTATAGCTGCAAAAGGTGGACGTCATATTGAACCCTATGGATTACTATTACCTATATATATATATATATATATATATATATATATATATATATATATATATATATATATATATATATATATATATATATAATTTGTCAACCCTATGCACAATACCTGAAGAAAACCAAGTTTGAAAGTAATAATAATGCCACAGGACCCAAGCTGCTCAACATTCAGTTGATCTTGACACATTTTATCTTAAATTAGATGCTTAAAAGACCTTCCTGGGAGTGGAGCCCAGAGGACTTCACATCTTTCTGAGATTCAGACCGGTGAGCAGTAAACTACAATCTGCTCCAGCTGTACAGCTGACATTGTTGAAAAGCTGTCAAGAAGTAATGTCTTCTAGTTAGAGACAACAGATCGAAAACACAGAATACTTATAGAGTTCATCATAAAACAGGTACACAGTTTTATGATGAAAAAGAAGGAAGAACAACAAGAACAGAAATGGAGATAAGAGGAAGGAGAAGTAGTAAAGTGAAAATTAGGTAAACAGTTGGATAATAAAGTACTTCCTCCAGCCTTTCTCCGCATTGTGGTGCCAATGTTGCTTTTTAATTGTGACGAGTTAAAAAAAAATATTACAAGTTTATATATTTATGTGGACAGTCAGTCACAAGAGAATAGTCCATAGCTATAATTCACAGCTGTCAGAAGATACTGACAAAACTGTAATGGAACTGGTACTCTACTTAGTTTGGCAAGATGATCTAACGTCAAACATCAAGAAAGGCTTTGCAAAAGTTAGAATTCCTCTTACTCATTATTTTAGGAGAACAAGGAAAACCCTTGGCTTCATTTCAGTACTGTAGCCAGGCTGACTACAAGTCATAGCTCTGCAAGCCATGTCTTGCTCTAAGTTTCACCAGTGATGACTTGATGCGACAAATAAAATTCTTTGTACTGGAGAGAAAATGACATATTTTTACCTAGAGCAGCTTTAGAAACTAAAGTTTAGAATACATCATAGATCAGAAAAAGCACTGGTGAAAGTTACAATCTCTTTATGGCTTCAGACACTGTACTTGTCTCACAGACATGCTGTCTCAGTTGCTTATATAAACAATATTTATATAAACTAAGAATCTTCCTCACAGACCAGTATTAATCATAGTGTTACACAGGGATCTGTATTTGGATCAATGGTTTCCACTTTATGCTTCTATTAACTAATACTATTAATCAGACACCATTTCTATTGCTATGCAGATTTGAGTAAATTTGATGTAACAGAAGCATTTTTTTTAAAAGAATTTAAAATCAATGCATTTATAGTTTGGCATTTTCCCTCCGACACTTCGTTGTTCATTTACTTCCTCTTTTGGATTTTTAGTAGTTCCTCTGTTGCTGTTTTGGACTCATTACAGTGACGAGTTTAAATGTAGACAGATTTGGATTGTCTGGTCTGTGTTCACAAACTTGTGCCAGAGATGCTTTCACGTTTTCATATTTATTGTACTTCCGTAAACATAAAAATCTTGTCACAAGTTACAAAAAATATATATAATCGTGTTTTAAACAAAGCACATTTCCTGACACATTTAGTTACTTTTAATTGCTATTCATGATCAGTGTTGTGTACCTGACGTACATCTTTGGAGGTTTGTGAAAGATTTTTCTGAAATTCATTGCTGAACTGCCAATTTCCTTCACATACTGCTGTGAAAAAGGACTGCTGTTAAAGTATTTGACCTCAAAATGCAATATGACAAAGAATCTATATAGCAGTATGCTTACTTTTTTAGAAGGACTGTAAAAATTGAAACAAAGACCAGTTTAACAGATTATTCTGTGGTCATCTTATGTAGATTTTTGTTTCCCCAGAAACTCAAAAGACCAAACATGTTAGCAGTTTAAGGTCATGTTTATTGTTACATGAGAAGCACTTCGGCGTAGACATCAACAAAAGACCAAATACAATTTGGTCACTGTCAGAATATCATGGAGCTACCTGGAATGAACTTACTGTTTATATTTGGTAATGAATACGAGAGAAAGTGGAAAAATCTCAAAGCGCAAGTGTCGCTTGACTTTGAGAGTAGAAGGCACAGCAGAAGCCAGAAAATCCTAGATAGCCTGCTCCTAATTCAATGTAAGAAACCCGAAGAGATAAGACGCCCAATACTACATGGACCAGACCCCCCCTCAAAAAAATGCATTTACAGCACATAGCATCATAATCCCAAGAAACAAGACAAGTACAAGAATACAATCAGCACATCAGTCCGGTCTTCATTATAATCTGACCTTATGGCTTCTGTATACAGATGTCCATGATGCTTGTTACTACAACTTGCTTGTACTTTAAGTGAGAGGTGATGTGCTCCACTGAAACACCAAGCCTCTTACACTCTCATTTTTGGCCTTCAAGCATATATTCATAAGTATTTAGGAATGTATGTTGCTTTGTCAAGGCGATAATTTACTTATCAGTCCGAGTAAAAATATGTAAACTAACTTGCAGCTGGAAATATGCATACTCGCTTTAAAAAACAGCATTCTTATACATAAAGAGTTCTGCATACTGAGTGTAACAGGTTGACAAGAGCCACCTCTCTAGAGATTTTAGTGTTGAAGCCCCACCGTAAAGAGGAGGATGATTTTGACTCATTCAAGACCAAAAAAAACAAAAACGAACAAGAAAAATTCCTTCAATTGGGGCAGCTCTTATACAATGCTAACTGCTGGTTGGTAGGGGTGACAGTCACAATGAGCCTCAGCCAGCCGCTCAGTCGTTTAGGCACGCTTCATCCCTCGACCCATCAAGCAGGCAAAGACCGTCATCACCATTTTGGGCTTGACCTCCACAAGATCCTCTGGGAGAGCGTAGACACGGGTACCGATCTTCCTTGCCATAGAGATGGCATATCTAGGAGGGACAAATTATGTAAAAACAGCTCACATATAGTTAAAAACATAATAGCAGTCTTCTGCCTGCATTTCTGTTTGTCAGACAATTCTTACTTTGCATTCTCCAGCTTGTCATCGTCAGCGAGGATGCCGGTTTTTATCAGCTCGTAGTTAATGCTGCCAGGCTGGATGGCATCTATCAGTTCCAGTACTGCCAAACTGCTGCTGATCTCCTTGTCCTGATTAACACATGTACATGCAGGGTGAAGACACAGCCCACATCTCAGCCTAGACGTTTGACACGCATTTAAATTTGCAGGTCCATCTAGCTACCATCTGTTGAACAGATGCACATTCAGTGAGTATCATAACTTGGCAGGAGCGAAGCAAAGCTTGAAACAGTGTGCAGTGACTGAGGTTAGGTGGACATGCTCTTTCCAGTAGCCACGCTTGTTTATTCCAACCATTTGTGCATTTTTTAGATCAACTAGGATTGGGCAGTCGCTTCCTGCCAATATGGCATCTTGATTTCTCCTACCACTGCCATGTTGATGACACCCAGCTTTTCCTTTCCACCTAACGCCACTGACATGTCAATGCCAATATCAGCATGTCTCTCTGGTCTCTCTGCATGGATGAAGGATCGCCACCTTCAGCTAAATCTGTCCAAGACTGAGCTTACTGTCTGTCCAGCCAGTCATTCCTTACCTCCTCAGATTAGACATCACACTTGTGTCTTCAGCTAGGAATCCTGCTGTATTTATGTTAGACAGCCAGCTGACTTTTAAGGACCATGTTGCCTTGGTTTCCCAGTCTTGCAGATTTGCTCTTTACAACATCAGGAAAAATCAGACCCTACCTGACAGAACATACGGCACAGTTCACGGTTCAGGCTCTAGTCATGTCCCCCATTGACAACTGTAATTCCTTCCTGGTCGGCCTCAGTTAAATCTCTGCAGATGATCCAGACTGCAGCTGCACGTCTGGTCTTCAACCAGCCCAGGAGAGGTCATGTCACTCCGCTGCTGATCCCTCTGCACTGGCTTCCAGTTGCAGCACGCATGAAGTTCAAAGCTCTGCTTCTGTCTTACCAAACACTGACCCAAACAGCTCCTGCCGACCTTCACTCCTTCATCCAGCGCTACACTCCCCCTCGTCAGCTACACTCAGCCAGTGAAAGACGCCTGGTGCTTCCACCACAACGTGGCGTAAAATCAAAAGCCAGACCCTTTCCCTCTGTTGTTGCCGATGGTGAACTGACCTACCAAACTGTCCGATCCACAGGGTCCGCACTTACTTTTAGGAGCATGATAAAGACTCAGACTGTTTTACGGCATTTCCGCATTTAGTTTAAATCTGCTCTTCAGAATGAGTTAGAAGAGTTGTCCAGCTCTTTGCATGACTCAGCACTGAGAAAGCTGCATGAACTTATGCCAAGATGATAGAAGACCTAGTTTTTGCTGAATAAAAAGGGACTGTTGTAGGGTGTAGGTATTCCCCAGTTCTTTTTATGAAGTTTATTAATTAAAAATTGAGTAAGATACCATTGAATAAGTCTATTTAAAAAGGGGATTAGGTTTAAGTTTACTTTTACAGAATTTTTCACAACACGCTGATTACTTGCCTTAAAACTTGAAATCTTGGTTGATTTTCCAGCCTCTGCCAAAGTTTTGTTCACCCACTTTACAATGATGTCATCATTTACTTTCTCTCCATCACCCAGATCCTCCAGTACATTCAACGTGTATCTGAAAGAGTGGAAAGACAGTATGTTTGTTGCAAACATGACCAGAAAAAGGCAGCTCAAAGACCAAAAAGGAAAAATATCAGCAACAAAAACACGTCAACTGTGTAGCATGCAACAACTTTGAAGAGAATTAACTGCAGTTAAAATCAATATCCTTCACCTCAAGCTATTCATCTTACTGTGTGGGACAAATATATAAAGTCTGTTTGTCTTATTCAAGCACTAGTTAACTGTATTAGGAAGAAAAAAAAAAAAAGTTAAATTCTATGAAAAATCTTTCAGACCAAACAGATGCTCATCATATCCAAAGTTTAACAAATCCATAGTCAGACTTCAGAAATGGGTTCCCATTTTATTTTACTTTTTCTAAAAGAAGATTTTCTCTCTATGGTATTTCACCTTCTCATCAGCTGCCAGACCAGTGCCAGAGTCAGGGTAGCGTTGCCATCGTTCAGGTCCTGCCCACCGATGCCAACCAGGGAGAACTTGGCTGATTTGCCCAGTTCCACTGCATAGTTACAATTCTCCAACTGGACGGACAAAATTAAACCATCAGAATAACTGAAAATATTTTTTTTCTTGGCCACCAACAATGAAAACGAAGCGACTCTACCTTTTTCATGTTGGTTCCCAGCTTGGGATATGGGGGTTTGTTGACCTTGTTGTTCCAGTCAACAGGCACTTTAATCTTCTCGTACAGTTGCAGGATGACCAGCGCATCCTGTAGGTCTCTGGAAGAGCAATGAACATGGAGATCATTGATTTAAACATGTAATGAGGTGACACAGGAATGAACGATCCCAGCGGTTATGAAATCATAGCTGGCGGCGTGAAACAAGGTAAATGTGTTCTGGTTTTGCCGGTGGTACATACGCATACAGATGATTCACATGAGGGTTCACTCCAAGGGAGTTCATCCAGTTTCTAAATGTTCTCTCTTCTCTCGTCTCACCTAATCACAAAAGAATTGCAGGATTTAGAGGAGTTAATGAATTACAGCAGTCAGTAATAGTTACTATACATATATGACCTCAAGCAAAATAATGTGAGCCATTATTTTGTGCTCACATTAGAGTTTGTTTCCATTTTAAAATATGCCTACAGGCAAGGTACTTGTTTAGAGTTGGTTCTCTTTTTGCCATGTTTATTTAGAGTAAGGAACTCATTTTAGCATCTTCACAATCACGATAAGAATCAGACATGAAACACTGTCTTAAAAACACATTAAAATAAATCTGGCGCCCCCAAACCAACCTTCCAAAAGTCCCCAGTCAATGTCCTCGTTCTCAGGTTTGGTCAGTGCTGGATATTTGTTGAACAGATTGGCCACAAAAGCGAGGTTGAGTTTGGGGTTTCCACTCACGACGTCAGCTGGGGTGACAAACTGTCGGCAGCCAAGCCTGTCGGCCTGCTGCAGCATGGCTTCTGCCCTCTTAATGTCGTCTTTCTCCTGAAAACAACACACAAACACATGCTCAGCAGCTGTTACCATGTGCTAAAGACGCTCGGCTGTGACCACTGAAGGCACTTACACTGAAGCCTGCCATGTTGACGTCGATGCGTGGCTGATCCTCATCTGTGCCTTTTGGAGATATTTGATTTAGAAGGTGGAAGTAGGCCCTTGAATCCTGGCAAACAAAGAAAAACTTTGTCTTGATTCAATAGTTGGAGCTAACAAATTATACAATATTCTTTTGTTCATTAAAGCTGTAGAAACAAGGTGCTGACAAACATATTTCTGAGAAGCAGTTTTCATTGTGCACTCTACACAGCACACGCATCTATCTGGTATGGAATTAGTATAAACCATTTAATCATGCACACAAAAATGTGGACATTTTAAATACAGACAAAAAAAATGCAGCAATAATAAAGTATATCAGAAACATCTGGTTTCGAACAAATACTGCAAACCTAGACTGAACTTCCTCTGCAAAAGAAGAGGAAGTGCTTTTCATTTTAATTAGCACATATGCACATTGGGTATCCTTACTAAGCGTACTCCCTCATTTCTTTTTTTGCAGCAGTAAAGGTGGATATTTGGCTCTTGCTGTGCAAACACAAACATGGACTACCTGGCTTAATCTGTTGACAGATGCCGTCTTGGCAGACTTGGGTACTAGTCAAGCTCAGGGAGTTTAAACAAGTGAAAAATGGCTTTATACTCCCACATACTCTCACTGCAAGAATCTTAGAGATTTTTGCTCTAAACTGATTCAAACTGGGTTTCTAATTACTGTGGTGTTTAACTGTAACAACTAGATTCAGTGCCAGGGAGCAGACCCACCTTGATGTCTGAACTGAAGTTGTTTATCTTCTGCCAGCCAGCATTTTCCAGGTGGTAGTTTGCCCAGCGCAACAGCAGCTCTTCTGGCGACAGCTTCATCAAGTCCTCCAGAGTTTCCCCATCTCTCAGCAATGCTGCCAGAGCTGTTCAGGGGTGTTAATGATCAGTTAAACTGCTTGACCAGTGACGGGACTCAAATACATGTTACGCAACAGCAATTACGCCCAGTACCTTCATTTCTGCTGAGCTCAATGTCAGCAAACAGGCCTATCTTAATGATCTGCCAAAGCAGGCCCAGCACCAGGTGGGGTTTCCCTTCTTTCAGGTCTAAAGCACCGATGTTCACCACGTGGCAACCAATGGCAGACGCAGAGTTCAGAGCCAGGTTCAGATTCTCCTGCAAGTTACAGATCAGACGTTATCACTTCTGCAAAGAAGTCAAACAAAAAAATGTATGAAAATAGACTGACCTGTATTGTAAATGGTGTCAGCTTCTTCTTATTAATGGTCCTCTCGTCAATAGTGTCTGGCACAGACAGGTTGATCATTTTGCTGAAGAAAAACACATGAATATGTACAGTTATAGAAAATAAAGTAAGTGCTAAGGTTTTACATATTAGGAGATAAAGAGTAAAAACTTCTGGTCTTTGACATGTCTTACAATTAGGCCAATACCAGTTAAATAAACAAGACATGCACCATGTTACTGTTTATTTAACAATAATTGAGCCAAAATAGATAAATAAGTGTGTGTGTGTAAAAACTATTCTGCACTTTCTAAAGATGTGTGTCTGTAGGAATTAAAAAAGGTAAATAGCAGCCAAGTCTTGATAATCAAATTCTGTCAGAGCACACCTGAATGCTTCAGACCAGCAAACTAAGACAATGCCAAGGAGGAAAGACATCAGCAATGATCTTAAACTTCCAAGGAATTTGAAGTCCATAATTATACAGTGAGAAAGATTATACACAGGAACAGGAAAACATTCAAGACAGTTGCCAACTTTGTCTGGAGTCACGTCCTAACAAGTTCACTCCAAAGAAAAGATTACATGGAAAACCACAAAACAACAAAACAATCTCCATACATCTCAGACTATAAAGGCTTCAGTATGTCACAAGTTCATGAAACTGGTATTAGAACAAGACTGAAGAGGTTTTTCTTTGTTTGGAAGGTTGTTAGTGTGTAGCCTCATCTCAAAAAAAGAATATGACATTTCTTACGTTTGTTAAGTTGCATCAAAATAAACTACAAGATTTCTGGATCAATGCCCTTTAAAAAAGGTATTTAGCCAAAAGCACATCATTTTTAGTGAAAACAAAGCACAATTTATCAGCACAAGAACTGCATACAAACGTTCGAGCACGGTGGTGGAAGGGTGATGATTGAGTCTCAATTTCAGCCACAGGATCCAAACACCTTACAATCGATTAATTAATTAGTTAGTTAGTTCTGAACACTGTACATTTTACTGTAGAAAATAATGAGTAATCTTTCCAACAGTTTAATCCTGACCAAACATACGTCATGAAGTAGGACAGCAATCACAAGCACATCTGCTGTAAATGTATAATGGTATGAGTTCAAAGGAAAAGGGAGAGAGATAAAAAAAACTGCAGCAGGACCTAAGACAGCTGTTCCTAAAAAAAAAAAAAAAAAAAAAAAAAAAAAAAAGTCACATGTTGTTCATATGAGGTCCCAATTTAGTGGTCATATGAGGTTGTATTTCCCTGACCTGTACTGGTATGGTCCTGAATGTTTTCCCTTATGGAAAATTCATAGAATATAAAAGGGGGTGAACGTCTTCCGTTTCGCGACTGCAGTACTCATGTTGTACTCACCAATCCAGCTTTCTGGTCACAATGTGATACAATAAATGGGGTTTGCATTTTGGTTTAGACCCGATACTGAAGCGATGTCAGTGTTGAATTAATGAGCTATATGCCTAAGACTTAAGGCATCAGACTTGACTTACAATTACAACCACTGAGCTTCTTTGGAGTTTCATATATTGAACTTGTCAGGTGCTAAACAATGACACTTGTAAACCACCTTTTCAAAACTGTTTTTAATTTGAATATTTTAAGGTTGAATTCTTTTTCTGATGATACAGTATTTTGGCCATTAAATAATTATTTAACATAAATGAATGTAGTACTAGTACTGTTGTAGCAATGTCCCCCCTCTTCTGCACTCCATTTATATCGTTTGGTTTTTTTTCTTGGTTTTTTTTTTTTCTTCACTAAAAATGTTACAACAAAACAAGCACTGTGGGATGCTGGTGCCAGTGACTTTAATTCAGCAGTTATGTGTGGGAGGAGAAGAGGAAAACTCACCAGAGCACTATACCGTCTCCCACAGATGTGAAGAGGGAGTCTGTGTTGGGATCCATGGGCACGACATGCTGACAGTCAGGATCTTTTTCCAGAGCACTGTTGATCCAGTTCACAAAAGCGTATCGCTCCTCCTCTGTAAGGATGAACATTTACAGGTATTGCTTACAAGGAAAACAGCAGCCACTTCATGTCACACCATCACTCATAATGGCTCATTTAAGAAGGTCACATTGAGCTTTTCATGTGTAACTGAACTGCAGAGACAAAGTCAACAGTTCCCGACAGACACTAGCTCTGTGGCGTACCAGAGTACGAGTGTTGTGTGCCTTCGCTCGAGAGCTCAGACGTCCCTCCAATTGCCAGGATGCCCTCTTTTCTGTTGATGGCCTTGCGGAAGGTTTTTGCTATTTGACTGCCCTTGAGCTCCTTGACAATCTAAAACAAGAAAAAAAAGAAACATTTAAGTCACTTACTATTTACAAAAAAAAAAAAAAAAAAAGACACTTGTGACAACTACTACTATTTTTTCCCCGCCCTCATTTATACAGCCAGCGTCAAGTCTGAATAAGGCAATTTAATGCAAAAGCTCTGCAACAAACTACCATTATTAACTTTTAACAGTTGGATTTTTACTCTGTTAATAGTCTGCTTCTTAATTATTTTCTTCGTTAATAGGGTAAGTATGATTCAACCCGCCCTCCGGTAATCAATGGGTGCAGAAGAAGCTGTCTCTGGGTGCCACTGGCAAAGTCAGAAAAACAAAAAGTATGTGACGGATGTATATTTATTGTTTTGCTTAGTGGCCCAGCCCTTAAATACTTCACTATGACTTGTCAAATATGACCGTTCCGGCACTGTTATGACTGTTTACTGGTGTAAATTGTTGTGATGGGCGGGGTACCAGATCCATTTAATAAGAAGTTTTTCACAAAGGTAATAGGTATGGCTGGTCTAGCTACCAGCCTAACAGCTGACAGCATGCGCAGAGCACACATGCACAGAGGTAAATAATTTACCACAATAGAAAGGTCTGTTATCTGTAGCCTACTGGTTATTACTTTGGAGGCATGTAAACCATCCTCTCTCTGTCTAGTGCTGCAAATGAAGCACAGTCAGTGCTGACATGAGACCAGGAGAGCTGGACGGACATTAAACTGACCAAAACTACAGTGATGTCTGGGGTTTCTGGTTGGCTCTTTATTATATTAATGAAAACAGAGAGAAATCAGTACTGAAGTGTCATAGTATCACACTTGCATTGATGATGTTCACTATAAGGATCATGTATATAGTATTGATAAACTTTAAAAGGTACATCTATTATACTACATAATTTGTTCAAACACCTCAGTGCTACATTGAAGGTTTAGTCTTACGAATATAAAAATAAATAAATAAAATGACAAAACAACCATTTGCTGAACTCAAGGTGAATAAACCAAAAGGTAACGTCACAGTGGCTACACCTTTGTTGTCCATTCAGACTATGTGTTCGACCGAAATGGGCAGACCCACAACCAAGTCCGCTCAACGAAACCTTGGATGCAGAGCTGGAGCACGTAGGCCAACAGTGCTTCAGTGTGCAGTCTGATTGTATTAAACCAGCCTCGTGATTGTGACCAAAACCTGGAAATCTGTGTGAATTGAACGAAGGCCGATTTATTCTCCCAGAGGAAATTAAACATGAGCTATAACATTCGACTGGTTGCTAGATTACATCTACACCGGTGCCAACAAAAACCGAACATTATAGATTAGATTATTGATTGCATAGAATAAGATACATACCCATGTATTGACAACTTCTGCTGCCAGAAAATCACTTCTGTAAGCCATACCATTTTTCCCTTCCAAAGATTTCAACTTAAATCATTCAAAAACAAAGAACAGAACAGCGTCTATGCAAAAACCTCAATTAAACTAATGTATTGTTGCTTCCTTATTTTCATATCAAACGTTGGTAGCTACACTGGCAGTCAAGGTCAGTCAGCAGACTGCAGCAGCGCTGCTGTACAGCTGGAATTTCCCCTCACTGGTATGAGAAGATAAAGCCAACCCGCCAGCTAAAAGGGCTGAGAAGATTTGGTGATTAACAAAAGCAAGGCCATCATGTTGTTGGGTTGATGATAACATTCTTCTACAATGAGTGCGCATCCACTACAAGGTTTGAGAGCGGTGCGCTACACCTGTTTTCCTCCGGACTCACACTGCATCCCAAGATTAAATCAGCCTGAACTACACATACCTGGACCGTAAGGAGCCCTGCACGAAACTGCGCTGCTACTATCTTATCAGTAATGTGCAACATGTGATAATATGAATTGTATGGTAATATGTCTGATACTTCCTGGAGCGGAGGTTATCAACGCTTCATCTGTGGCCTCAGACCCACAGGCGTTGATGTGACCACAATGAGCCATTCAGCCTGGAACTGCGCAGCTTGTATAAAAAGTAGCAGCAGTTTTTAACCACGAACACACACCACACACTCTCACGTGCGAATGCGGGATGCTAGCTTGCATTTCCTATCCACTATGTGACAGAGATAATCACAACAGGACAATCGTGACCTTGTACTGATGATAAAGGTTTCCATTCAGTTCAGCAAATTTAACAAAAAGCTGGTTTTCCACTTCAAACATATGAATGGACTGAGAGCATCCACTTTAATTTAGCATGATTTTATTTTTGGCTTCGTTGATGAAAACATGTTGTATAAACCAGCATTTTGTCTGAACCTGGTGGAGAAAACCTCCAACTCTCCCACTCGTTGTCACATGTATGTGTATACGAACCACAGCTACACTATATTCAAAAATATCAAACAATCAGGCAATGTTCTCGCCAAAAAAATCCTGCAAGTTACACAAAAAAACGAAAAAATGCCTGCTACAGAACTGAGCTCCGTTTTTCAGCCCTCCTTATCTTTCGCTTTAAACACAGTAATACGAGTCACCTTTGTGAATGACTGCTCCTTCATCACTTCTGACAAAACACACTGGAACTTCCTACACTTTGCTGACTTCAAATCTTTTGTGCATGTGTGCAAACCACAAAGCTAAAATACATGTAGCTACTAAAAATGTGTTTCGCATAAAAGGCCAAACATGGCAGAACAGAAGGGCTTTTAGGTAAAGCAGATAAAGACCTGCTTAGTTAGAACAAAAAAATAATTTTAAAAAATCAGGGGGAAAAGGGTTAAAACCTGTCAGAAACCCAACACCAGTATGAAACTGGTCTGAGCTTAGCTGAACTCACCGCCAAAAACTCGTCAAAGCTGATCCTATTGTCCTGGTTGCGATCCAGTTTCTGGAGGATTTCCCGGACCATGTATCCAGGCAGGGCATGACCGGCATCCTTAAGGAGCTCACTCAGTTCATAATCACAGATGTAACCATTGCCATCCAGATCTGCAGAAACGGAGACAGAGGGACAGACGGGACATAACTGTAATGTTCTTTTCACAATAAACCTCTTCAGTGACATGTTCATGTGCTTTGTTTTTCAAAGTGTCTGAATTTGTAAAATAAAATGACAAGCTGGGGTTAAACGCATTGCTGTAACACAAGTACGCATATACAAATGTATAATAATATGGCTTAATAAACTGTGAAATTAATGGCATAGCCATGGATATATGGCTTTTACTCACCAATTTTCCCAAAGATCTCCCTCAGCTCCTCCTCCTCTTCTTTTGTTATTTTTCCAGCCATTTTCTGTGATTGACCTGATGTGGTTGGTCAGAAACACGTGACTGCAGAGAGAGCCCCAGCAGGGTCATCAGCAGGGTTTTCAAATAAAAGTAACAACAACCTCAGACAAACTCCATCACTTCATTCAGCCTCTTAAAAACAAAAAAAAAGAAAAAATTTCTGTCCCTTTATCTAATCTAGAACGTGTCCATCCCTTTTACCAGAATTATCAATATTATAAAAAAATATAGGTACTTTAGTTTATCGCTGGCCATCTGACAACTTTTGAACAAACTGCTTTATTTACACTTTCTTGACATCAGACCTGACCGATTACCTCAACTGTTCACTTAAGCTCTCTTCCTTTACCAAGCACAGTTCTTTCCTCTAATCACAGCAATTTCCTGTAAGGGCCATTGTATAGCAGCAAGTGTATTTTGCGATAAAACTGCCAGATGTGTTGGTCCACAACAGCCTTTGACTGAACAACTGTGCAGCATCTCTCTTAAAACTAACCACTTTTCCTATTTTAAAGTGATGAAAGAAAAAAAACAAAAAAACAAGCACAGCCTTTTTTTTCTTCATCTTCAAAATAAATTTAGTTTTGCACAGTAGCTGTATTGAAAAGCAATCAAAGCTGCAAAAAGTTTGCTCTGACAGAGTGACATTTTAATTACTTTTTGTGGAGAGTTAATTTATCAATTTCCACAGAGTAAAATGTCTAAGTAGGGAAAAGATTTCCCTAAGACTCAAGCCACAAAACTAGTTATTTTGCTGCACAAAAACTTCTGTGTTTCCAACCTCCTCTGAGGCAAAGTCACCGTCTGGAAATCACTGAAAATAAGGAATTTGCAGTGCCCCCTTCCTGTTCTGCCCTGATGGAAGAACGAAGAGCCCCGAACGGATCGGACTTCACTTGCAGAGTGCTGAGCAGGGTGTGATGGCTTGCTCTCCGAGGCTGAACTGGAATAATGGCATTCCAAATGTTGGGTAAAACCATGCATGCGTTTTCAAAAATAAAAAAAGAACAAAAAACAAGCAAAAAAAAAACAACAAAAAAACAAACAAAACAAGCACAATAAAAAAAAAGTAATTAAAAAAACAAAACACAACATGTAACAACTTAAAAGGATCATAACAAACCTGAATATTCAACCTAAAATGTAAATCCCAAACAATGAACAAAGCCCGCAGCTGTGCACCCTCTGTGATGAATGTGACCGTTAACAGCAGTCAAAAGAAGATGACTCAAAAACAGCCATGTGGTCTCTGAGATGTGACTCAGTTCCTATAAAGCTACTCCTTCAAAACAAAGCAAAAGGATGAATTTATATTGAAAACAAAAACCAACCAAAAACACAAAACACACACAATGTCCTGAATAATAATAGACATCTCTGACAAACCCCGAACTGGTTCCAACTAAAAACAACAATAGACTTGCAGTGTTAATCAGCCAAGCATAAACAGAGATAACAAAAATGGCTCACCATAAATCAGAGAGAACAGAGTGTTTTTCTACTACAAAGTAACACTAAATTGGGACAACCAAAACTCCTGACTAAACGATTAGGAAAATGACGATGCCAGAGTTGCTATTTTTAACTTTTATCCCACAGGATGTGAAATGCGGCTTCTGAAGTCGGCCCAGTTACAATAAGGGCCGACAAACATTACCTCACTTGCCAGCCCCCGTCACACCCTCGACAGAGGCAGAGTGGAAACAGAAGAGGGGTTAAGTACACGGAGCGAAGGCACAAATGGTGCCGGACAAATGTCAGATGCATCGCTGGTGGCACGGAAGAATAGAGGGTTTGTAATCGCCGTCACAAACCACAGCAATAAATCCTGCCTTACGTTGGAATATGAGGTGGGAATGTCAGGGTCCGAAGACAGTTGCTCTCTTTGACAGCTGGACGGTGTGTGTGGAGAGGAGACGACTCCTCTAACCAAATGTAACATTAACCTACTGAATGGATAAGCATGTGTTTGCCTAAAAGCTCATCAACACCTCTGTTAAAGTTTAAGTTCATTATCAAAAAAAAAAAAAAAAGACATACGTTGGTACTCTAAACGTTTGATAATACGCATTATGCCGATTAATGCAAATGTATAAAAATGTTGGGAATGATAGAGAAATATTTGAATTTTAGGAGACCCACCCATTTTCAGTCAACTGGGTCACATGACACCAACAGCTGCCTAACAACTCGACTTGCGTTGCTACCCACTTCAAGACATTTCACCTCTCATTCACAAAGCTGGTTCTGTAACTCAATATCACCCATTTCACTCCAAGCGCTGGCTTTAATTGTCGAGTCAAAAATGGCACGCCGAGGCCATTTACAATCGCCTTTGATGGATTTGTTGGGGCCAATTAAAAAGTGTAGTGAGCTGTTCCCAGATGGCTGGGTTAAATGTGAAGGGCTGCCGCTCCGCACCCCGCCCCACCAGTTTGTCATCCACAGTTACATGGGAAAAGTGAGGCACACAAATAGAGCAGGCAACCTTCCCAAGTGTGGTCAAGTTCATGTGCACACACCCAAGTCTGTTAAAAAAAAAAAAAAAAAAAAAAAAAAAAGAAAAGAAAAAAAGGCATCGACATTTTTACTGAGTTGCAATCGGCCACAGATGTGAAGCAAACTAGTCACAAGCACCGATGGCTCTACACATCCAGCCTCCTTTTTCCATTTTCAGGCCATGTAGCACAGACAAGATAAACACAGGCAGAATGACAGGTGAGGAGGAGGTGATGACAACAAATAATGTCTAGAGTTTACACAACTGCAGCACTGTGTACAGATGCAAGTATAACACCCATGACTCGGTTATAAAAGCATGGAAATATTCAAATTTAATTGTCCCTTGACAGGTTCATTAACTGCAAACAGCTGATTGTGGCATGGTACTCTCTCTAATACACACAGTTTAACCAAATGAAAACATGTAGCTGTGATCAATGTCGAGGCAGACAAACAAAATAAATAAATAAATAAAAAGAAAGTTAAACTTTTTTTCCTCTCATCAAGGCTAAAAATGATTCCATCACAGAAGAGCATTGGTATGCCTGGCCAGGCAAGGCCAACAACATTCAAGCATGTCAGACAGGTTGCTGAAGGTGTTGCTGAATCAGCTGGGTAAGCGTTTCTGCTACAGGTAAGCGGCCACGCCTTTACCATTACTACACTAAAATATTGTAAAACATGATCCTTTAATTACACAATCACCTGACATGCACCACAAAGCTCAGGACGACACACTACAGAGATTGTTGAGTGAGCAAGACACTGTATCTCGTCAATGCAACATTAAAAACCAGAGTTCTGAACACAAAAACAAATGGCATAAATATCAATAAATGACTGCATCCATGGTTTATGTTCGGTAAAGGTTTCTGCACTGCAAGACCATTACAACAATGATGCATACCAGGGCACTCCAATTTTGAAGGAAAAAAACATTTGGAAAAGAAAGCAAAAACAATGCCGTTTAAAATTTAAAAAAAAAAAAAAAAAAAAAAAAGAGCATGTAAATAATAAACTTAATCATTTACATTGTTGTGTAACAGTTGCAGGTACTCATTTGGAATCCAGCCGTTTGTGAATGTGGAGCAACCTGTTCATTTGTACAGGTGTGATCAAGGGTGAAAAAAAAAAAAAAAAAAACAAAAAAAAAAAAACTACACCCCATCCTCCTTCCTGACTGTCTGGTTTGTCCTTGGTGATAATATCTGACACGTAATGTCTGCGTTTAAAACTCCTACAGCAAGCGCTTGTGTCGTTTCCCGGCATGAGTAAGGGAAACTTACCACTCACTTCAGCTATTGAGAGACATAGCACACATACCACACATGCTCATTCATGGACAATTTGACCATACCAGTTAGGGTAATGTCAAGTGTGGCTGAAACGAGTTGCTGCTTTCTCAGTCACAGAAAAAGAAGTGCTAAATAAACTCCTCGTTTGTCCAAGAAAATGAAGCATCTATATGATTCATTCTCGTGTCGTGCTGAACAAGAAATTAACAAAAGACAGAAGAGGGTCAACACCTTTGAGTGATTGTATTTACAACAACACTCTTCGCCAAAAGTAATATTATCCAAGTATTATGTTCTAGCCCTCTTCTCTCGTGGGCCAGAACAGTCTTGTTGTTCAACTCCGATCCTGCAGTGATCCACAATTGGGATCCCAGATGCAAGTATCCCGCAGCCCCAGATGGACTCCAGGAAAAATCTGTTAAATCACTTTGTGCAGAGAACAAGTTCACAGAGACCACCGTTAGGCAAGAAAAACTTGTTTGCACAACCATGTTGTGTTATTCTGGCTTTTAAATCTGCAATAACTTCACCAGCATACTCAAAGGAAGACTTTTTTTTGGGGAGGGGGGGTTTATCTGGAAACCCTGCTATGCAAAGAAATGTGGAGCAGAGGGAGGTGGTGGTGTTAGAGGGAGGAGAGGTTCAAACTTCTTGAAAACTCATTTAAAGGCGATAAACACTGTTTCAACAAGAAAATAAAAAGGATGCTCAGACACCAGAAAAGCAGAGTTTACATTTAATGCGGCATCGCAAAATATATATTACACGAGGTTGTGTTCAGGGAAGATTTAAAAAAAAAAAAAAAAAAAAAGGGGGGGGGGGACTCCACCTATTCAGCTTCCTCCGGTGAGCAGTCTTAATCTGCACAACTTGCTGTGGCATTTTAACACATATTTCGTGTTTTACAACGACATCCTTTGTTAAATAATCCGAACGCATGCTTCCACGAAGAAATGACTCCTCATGCTCTGTCACAAGTTGTTTCCTTTAGTTAAGTGTTCCAGCCTTTAGAGGTGTTATCTGGCTCTGGTCACCGCGAAAAGATGCGCAATAAAGAAAACCCGAAGCTTTTGTTGACTTCTTCGGTTCGGTGATGATTAATACGCGTCAGTGACGGAGTGAGCTAGAGCTAAGCGGCTAACGACAGACATGTAAGTTTTATCGGCAGGAAACGGTGCCTTTTCTCGGTCGCGACGCCGACCATCCCCGCAGAGGATGACGGCGGTGTCACAGGGGCTGGAGACGGAGAGCGGCTGTGGCCGACATACGTGCTGCTGGGTTTAAGAGAGGCTCAACGCAGTTACCGATCAGTAAATCGCAAGGAAATGTGTACTAACCGTCGGTGCTCCTGAAATTCCAGACAGCGTCCAGTTTGCTGCCTGCCTCCTCCACGTCGAGACAAAAGTAGACACCAGGAATGCTTGACCCGCCCTGCTGGTGACGTCACCCCAGACGTTAGCGTGTGAAGGGTACATGTCTAAAACCTGAAGACAGAATTTTAACCTTAATTTCAGCTTTGCCTCTTAGCGATTACAAAAACGGTATAGTTGGCAAATGAATAAATAAATGTAGCCACGTAGTTTCCGTGAAGTTTGGGATCGTGTGCTGGGTAGTCGTATTTGCAGGGATGAGTCTGGGGAACTACTTCAGAGCATCACAGGGCCTCCAGCAGGCTCGTTACTAAATCTATTCAGTGTAATTGAACATAAACTAAACACCCCAAACACTAATGTGGCTCAGAAAGGACCGTGCACTCCTCTGGCAATTGTACTATAATTGTAACTTTATATGATGTGTTTTAATAGGTTTTATATTTTTGTATGTCAGCCATGTTATACAGTTTGTTGAAGGTGAAAAACAAACTTTAAAAGTATCAGAGACATTTTTAAAATACGCTCAACAATGATCACTTATCCACACATCTGAGCTTAAAACTATTAAAAAAACATCTTAAAATGATATTCCATGTTACTCCTTTTTCTTCTGTTATTTCTTCACACAAAATGTGTTCTGGAATACTTTGCCTTCTGAAGACTATAAAAGTCTCCACCACAGACCGTAAAAATTACTGGACAGACTATCTGTGGGGTGACGTCACAGATAGTCTCCGGGCCAGAGGTTTTTGAAGATCCAAAAAAACTGGTTCAGGAAGCCAAGTGGAACATGCATACCTTATTTAAATCAAAATGAGCCATGGCTACTAGGTCAAACAAAAAAGAAAAAAAGAAAAGGCCATGGCTACCAGCTGAGCCGCTGCCAAGCATTTCAGCTCAATTCAAAAATATTTAATTTATTCCCAAAGGAAAATTAATTGATATGCAGCAGAATGTCCGATTTAAAATGTTGCATCAGTGGCTAAATCAAAAATAACTGCTGTGTTCAGTCAACACTGGGTCAGTACAAACAGTTTGTACCTCCATCAGTCATGATGGTGACTGCTGAGGAAGTGTCACAATAGTCATAAACGTGAACTCCAGCTACAGAGACAAAACAAACAATAACTTTGGTCAGGCGATGAAATGCAGTCTTTGATACTTCCATGTTGACTTCAGCCCAGAAGTTGAATTGCTGGTTATTGGTCTCCACTGGATGCATCCTTGATAAAACATGCGTAGAAGAAGACTTTGTACTCGAATTTATTCTTCACCTGTGGCTGTTGACATTTAACATGAACACAAGAATACAAATGCAGATGTGTATGGTTGTTGAGAAATAGACTCCATTTGTCCACGGGTTAGTGATTCCTTCCTCCTGTTTATATATATATATATATATATATATTTATATATATATATGTAGAGAGGGAGAGAGAGAGAGAGAGAGAGATCTGATATCTTTATTTCCACATTTCACAATTTTTTCAAGGTACTTTGTAGTTGAATGGCACATAAAAACTTACATATTAATAAAATGTGTATGGCATAATCAGAGTCTGTTTATGGAAGTATTTGCTAAGACTCCAAGGCTTTGTTTCGATGGAGCACTTTCATAAGTACACTTGAGTGCTGTATGTTTCTACATCAAACAAATGACATATGTCAGCAGGAGCTGGGACGCCCACAGCGTAACATTCACTGTAGCCTGACATTGTGACTATGCTTTGGGTTTACCTGGGCCACGACAAATGTGATTGATTCACTTGGTAGCATTATATTTCTTTTTATGTATTTGCTGCAACTTCTTCATTGCCATTATTTTTAAGCTGGATCTGAAGAGAGATTCCATTTTTTTTTTCAATTCAATTTTATTTATATAGCATCTATTTCAACACCAGTTGTCTCTAGGCGCTTTCCAGAGACCCAGAACATTAGCCCCGAGCAATTATTACATAAACAACGGCAGGTAAAACCTCCCCTAGTGGGAGAAAAACCTTAAACCAAACAGTGACAAAAAAACTCCCCTTTTAGAGGGAAGAAACCTGGGGGGGCTCCTGCTGAAGGCCAGATTACCATAATGTCAATAAAAGTTACTGTTGCTCAATATTTATCACATAAGTTATGTTTAATTTGCTCTTAAGTACAAGAAGGAGGTAACTAAATGTAAGCACAGCACTGCAAGGTACACACACACACACACACACACACACACACACACACACACACACAGGTCTTCATTCTTATATTCTGAAGAAGGTTGACATTGACACCATCATCTCCTCAAATATGTTTTTCTTTTTGTTTTTTTTTATCATTAATGCAATGAATGTGACACACACAAAACGGAAGTGGAAGTAAAGGTAGGAGTAAAGCTTCATTGATTTAGTTTGGCAATCCTAATTCTTTTCCTCTTCTCTGAGTTCAACTTTGGATAGGCGTATAATCAGTCATAGAAACTAATCATGTGACGTAGGCAGAGCAACAATCAGACTAACATCAACAAAAGACATCTAAAATGGTATGCAGTCAAGTAGGAAAGACTAGATATTGTTCTGTCATTCTGGATAAACAAGGTCCACATCTGTGGTTGGGAAACCAGGGACCATTGAAATCAGAAGACGAAAAGAAGAAAATGCACTAACTATAAACACAAAATTAATGAGGATGAAACAACACAGAGAAACTGAAGACACAAGCATATAAGAGCTACTTCTCAAAAATGAAGATTTTTAATTGTCATGTACAAATATCTACACAGAACAGACCTCATGAATAATAAATAAATATTTAATTGCCAAATTTCCCTTACTGACCCATCTTTATACGTTTATAGAGTAGCCCAGGCGTTGCTTCAGGGAAACATTATGCTCTCAACAATATTAAAGGAAAAATAGATAAGGCAGTTGAATGCTATAGTAAAGTAACAAAACCTACTTGACAAATTCATGAAAATGTATAGTCAGAGTGAGGTAAATGTCTCAGCAATTCACTTACATATTTTTTCAGTGTCAGTATCAAGAAATAGAATCATACATACAGATATGATGAAATCCTAAAAAAATAGGGTGGGGGGAATTATTATATACAATCTCTCACAGAGGGATGGACCAGTTATGACATTTTTTGCTTAGATAATTGAACATATTTAGTGATTAGGAGATGTTTTTCATAGACTGCTTTGCCTGTGTAGACAGAGACATTTAGTCTCTGTCTCTCTCTCTTTCATTTTGTCTAATACATGATGTTAAAAATGAATCAGAACATTGTAAAATAAATAAATCCCTCCTCAATATCTACTGCTTAAATATGTCCAGTTAATATTTGCTCTTTTGCTTTTTAACAAGGCTTTGTAAATATGTTGCAACATTTCAAGGCAACATGGGGTTTACTCTGCAGAAATTGGTCAGAATGGCTCCAAAATTAAAAACAAATCCTGGCTTCAATATGTGTTGGAGGAAAATAAAAATCCAGTATAGATTTCCAAATTTATCATGAAGTGCAAGGTGGCCTTGTAATAATGTTAGAAAAATTGTGAGAAATCTTTTCAGCTGTTTAGTCTCTATGTTATTAGTACATAGTTGTCATGAGGTCTGTGATTGGTGGAGGGTTAGCCAATACAAGCCATGTACCACCAACAGATTAAAAACGTGACTGACACTCAGAAGTCCTGCCAGTGGCTGGAAGAGGCTGCTTAGAAGGATGACATGGAGACATTAATCACAGCAGCACAAGAACAGGCCTTGAGCATAAGCGCAATAAAGGCCAGGGTCTACCACACCAGACAAGACCCCAGTTGCAGACTACAAAAAGAGATGCCCTGGACACAACATCAGAGATCTTCGTCAGGTCTCAGGAACAGCAAAAATACTGTGTAGAACCTTCAGGTAGCCAGACCTATGAAGATCTATGAAAGAGAGAAAATGTTTAGTTTTTTTTTTTTTTTTTTTTTTGGTCTAGCTATGTTACATGTTACATGGTTATTTAGTTACAAATGTATAGTAATCGTTATCAATATGTATTATTTGACCATGAAAGCGCAGCGACGTCAGCACGCGCCCACTCCGGCGCAGTAGGGGGCGGTAGCGACCCACCGGTGGATGCGCTGCAAACGTCACACCGTTCGCTTGTTGTCATTTTCTCCTGCTTTGCTGCCCAGAGCCGTTGAGCGCCATATTTTTTCTCCCTCATACTTTTTTGTAATATGAAGACATAAAAACGTAAACAATTTCGGTTGTTCGCGCCGGCCTTGCAACATGTCCGCACTAAGGTAAAAAAAAAAAAAACGGCCTCTTGAACCTCTGACTTTAATAGTAAACACAACAGTAAGGTCCGCGTTGATACCCGAGTGAGCTAACGGCTAAGCTAACGGGGATGTAACGCAGAAACGGTCGCTTCGGGGCGACTAAAGTATTGACTGAAGTATCGACGCTGATGCTGTTGCAATATCTAAATAACTTTCTGCTGCTGTTTACATAAAGTTATCTAGTTTTTAAAAAAGCTGCGTAATTGGGTCGCCGCCTTTGGACAACTTGAACGTAGACCGAGGTGTGATGGTGGGTCTGTGTCACCCATCACTGTTATATTTATGTTTATGTTTAGTTATATTGAACTGTTATGTTAGTCAAACCGCTCAATTATATCAACCTCTGCTTGAGTAAAAATAAAATAGTGGTATCAAACGGCATCTAAAACAAGCAAAGAAAAACAAGCAAGTGGAGCAGCAGCTTTTACATTTACATTTTATGTATATTTGGACTCATTTTGAATAAGATTTGTTTCTGTTTTGACTATGGTCCATTTGTACTTTTACTTGTTTGGTAGCTGTTGGATGTATTGAGTCAAACACATTCAATACTTTTTCACCATATGTCAAGTCAGTACTTTGAGTACAGTACATTAAAGATCTTTGTTTCTTCGTATAAGAACATCATCTGAGTAGCTGATTTCTCACATTGAGGCTGAATCAAGTAATAATGTAGACTCAACATGGATGGATCTGAGGACCAGATTCAGAGAGACCATTTGAATTGTTGGTGCTGTAGTGAGATATTCCACTAACCCATCAAAGAGGTGTCCAGATATTTAAACAGTGCAAAAATCATTTCATTTACACCTCCCTAACACTTGGTAACAGGGTATAGGTGCAAAAACTGAGCCTAATTTGTTTAAAAGAATTTGAAGTTACGTATAACAGTCTCTTGGATTGTAAAATTGAAACAATCTTGATTTCTTAAGTTAATTATTTAACTTATTGTGAAAGTGTATCAGCTGCATTTTGATATTTATGAACTACCTCCCTTTTACTAACTGTTTATGCCAACCATGCTTTTTTTTCTTGACTGTAGCACCTCTACCAGCAAGCTGAATGTATTAGTCAAAAAGCTTAATGAATACTTGGCTCATTCCAACATTGAAGACAGCAATGGCACACAATCACCTGAGGACATTGATGGTACTTTTTTTTTCTTTTCTTTGAATCACATCAAAATCATTGCAAAATTTTTGATCATATTTATATTACCTTTACAGACATATAACAAATCTTCTTTTCACAGGTCAGATAAACAAGAGCTGTTCTGTTGGAAACTCAACAAGTCATGCTCTGATGGAGGTAATTTAACATGTTTGATCCTGTCGAATGGCCTGCTCACACCTTGCGTAAAATGTATTTGTATATGTATGTGTTTTGAGTGACTATCCCATTCTGTATGCAAATAAATACACAGGTTGTAGTATTCTGTAAACACAAAATATATCCACCCATTCATTCATTTTCTATACCCATTTGATCCTATACAGGATCATGGGGGTCTGTCAGAGTCTATCCCAGCCCATTATAGATGAGAGGCAGGGTTACACCCTGGACAGGTCTATCACAGGGCCACATATATAGACAAACAACCATTCATGCTCTCACACAGACCTACAGACAATTTTGAATTGTCAGTCAACCTAGCACAAAATATATAATTAGATGACATGTGCAGATTTTGCACATGACAACCCCAGAGTGTACACTTTTAGAGTTATTCAATTTTGGAAACGTTAAAAGATTTTTTAACAGCTTCACTCTGAGAGATAGTTAAAGAGCAGGGATGCATGTGTGCAAATGAGTATTTAATATATGTGAATAATCAATAACCTTTTTTAGAGGTAATAGTGGAAGCAGCCATACAAAACGTGCTTTCTAAAAGTGGATGGTAATATTCTTGAATTTTAGAAATTGGCTTGTACATTCATAAGCCAACTAACTAGTCATTTTCTGTTTACTACTACATTTATGACAAGACGTAGAAATTCTTAGCACTTAAGAAGTCATGTAGGTCTATGACACAGGAAGTTGAATTATTTCTTCAAATCTAAAAGAAGAGCAGTTCAAGACTGTATCTCTATCAGATGTTGATAACAAATCTGTGGTCCTGATCAAAATTGACATACAAACCTCCATTTTTAAGTAAAAAAAAAAAACAAAAAACAACAACAAACGAACAAACAAAAAAAGCAAAACAAACAGGCTATACCCACCACCATACCATCAACTTTTTTGCCTTTGACATATGTCTTGAGCTGCAGACTTCCTGTGACAGGTTTGATTTATATGTATGTTTGTCACTAACAGGTAGTCATATCGTTTGCCATTGTAGCTCTTACATCAATAATTTTAAGTGGGTTGTAGATACAATGACTTAAAAAAAAAAAACAAAACTTGAATGCAAGGTGGTTTTGCATGAAAATGAAAACCTAACGTTAGAAATGCTGTCCTGTACCCTGCTTGTACCTGTGATGTTGAAACACCTTTAGTATCAAGTTGAAAGTACTCATAAAATGAAGTGTAATCTCTTTTATATAAAACTGGGAAAATGCACTCTCTGAGAAATAAACCACATATTGTTTTATTTTGTAGACAGGACTGGACACTAGATACTCAAAGAGGTGAGTTTATTGTTCATTTATAAGCAAGCAAATATACAGCAACGTGGCAGTTTCAACGGACAAGTGTAAAATGTTGCTAAATGGTAGAATTCACCACAGCAATGACTAATAAATTGTCATGAATACAGTTTGTCGCAATCCTACACCTTTTTCACTTCAAAGTAGGCCTCTGTGCTCTGGTAAGCAGTAAGCAGCAAATCTTTCCATTTCATTTCATGCATGTGTTTCTTTAGGAAGGGAAAAATGTACATTTAGTGTTTCAACAAAAATATATGCACACCAGTTTGTTGACCAGTTGTTTGTAATAGTTTGTTCAGACCTGAGACATAAAAACACACCATGGACAGTTAAATGAAATTAAAAGACAAAAGCCCACTGTTGTATGCAACAGTTGGATAATAATTCAAGCCTCAGTGTACAGGTCTAGATATAAATAACCCATTTCTTGAACCTAAATTTAAATAAATGATAATGAGTATTTTCTAATACTTTATGACTTGCGTTTTGTAAAGATTAGTTTTTAAAAATGTATTTATTTTTCTCTGTTCTCTGGTACAGAAAACCTTCAGTTGTCATAAAGCATTCTGGGCTAGACGAATCTGGGGACTCAAATGCAAGCGAGGACTTGGACTTAACAGTCAGTGCAAATGGACACTTTGACGTCACTAGGTTGCCTAAAGGTAAGTCCCTGAATTATGAGCTGGGGACACATTGATGTGTTGAAAATGAAAGTGTGCACCTATATGTTGTCTGGACAAATTTGGGTGTAAATGATGTTATTTAATTAGAAACCATTGTAATATAATTATAATTTGTCTAAATGTGGAAATATTTTAGGAAAGCCTCATAGAAAGTGTAAGGTTTTTTTTTCCAGAAAGATGCACCTAAAGCTACCTTAAGAGTAACAAAACTCTCTCATTATAATTGTAGAGTTATTTACTGTTTGTAGAATCTGTTAAAGGTTTAGTTTTGTAGATTTATAATTTGATATTTCGAGGTTTTTAGGATTGTCTTTTAACAATGTTTACACAGGCACAGTACTGGTCAGACCAGAGCCAGTAGATAATGGAAGAGATGATTTCAGGGGCCCAGAGTTTCGGAGCCGGAAATCCAATGTCCTGCGCAAAGAGTTTCCAAAAAGACGTGGAGGTAAGTTGCGTCTACAGCAAAATTTTTAGTTGGCTTCATTATCACAGGATAGCAATTATTCAGTTACCAATCAATCCCTTTTTTAGTTAATGAAAGAAAAACAAAAATCTGGAATCTTAATACATTTGTTGGGCAGTGCTTATAGTAAGTTTGTTTTTCTGAGACATAGTCTCACTCCTCTACATCGGATTAGGAACTGGTGGATGGTGGAAATTTCTAACCAGGAAGACTATCCAAAAACCATAATTATTACAGTGTTGTTGTTAATGATGGAGTTGTTGTTTTCTCAGGAGTTCAACATGTGGGAATTGTTTGTTGCACTGCTTGTGGCCGACAAGTTAACCACTTCCGAAAAGATTCCCTATATCGACATCCTGTTCTAAAAGTACTGATTTGCAAGGTGAGTATTGGCATGTTTTAAATGAGTCCTCTGTTTCAAAACAGGTTATTGTAATTAGCTTGTTGTTTTCTGTCACATTCAAGATAATAGTCATTAAATTTTATGTTATTGGAAGGGAACTAAATGCATGTCATAAATTTTCTGTTTAGAAGCCCATGGTTATTGTTATTGGTTATTATTATACATGGTTATCATGTTGTTATTGTTATTATTATTATTATTATTATTATTATTATTATTATTAGGGAACATTCTGAAGTTAAAACAGTCATAGGTATGTTATTAGATAGTTTGTGTAAACTTTAGCGTTGACTTTAGGAAGCAAAACAATGTAAATCAAACCAGTTTTGAGTTGGAACAGAATATTTGTTTTAAGCAAAATGGCAAATGTTGGTCCAGGGAGGCGTGTATGGAGTTGCTATAAGCCTGTTATAATATTAGAAGCCAAAAAAACTGAAATCTCCTGCTTTTGTGTGCATTGACAGTACTTTGTATGACATTTGCAGTCAGCTTGTCCGGATTTATGATCAGATAGCAGAAACTGAATGGAGATGCCTGTACTAAAAATCCTTTTTACATAGTTTATGTATACATAATAGGTTCAAATTACCTCGGTTTGTCTGACTGGACCCTATCCATCCTATCACTTAAGTGAAAAAACATTTTTTAAGTCTCATTGGAGGCTGAAAATTGCTATTTATTTTGACAGCTTGATTGCCCCAGGTTCTAACATTAGGCACTTCTATAACATTTCTGTAAAAGTGGGCCATCACTTTTACTCCATTGGCTTTTACATACTAGCCCAATCAAGAGAAAAATCGTGCAAGTGTGACTTCACGTTTTGTGTGTGTCACATTCATTGCATTAATGATAAAAAAAAACAAAAAAAAACATATTTGAGGAGATGATGGTGTAAACCTTCTTCAGAATATAAGAATGAAGACCTGTGTGTGTGCGTGTGTGTGTGCGTGTGTGTGTGCGTGCGTGTGTGTGTGCGTGTGTGCGTGTGTGTGTGTGTGTGTGCGTGTGTGCGTCTGCATGAGAGGTGTGTGGACAAGAGAGAAATGGGGTGTGTCTGTGAGAGTGTTCACGTGGCGCGTTGGTGTGTGGAGAAGTTGACCAGGAAGGTTTGAACAGTGTAACTAGACAGATTCAGTTGCATGTACAGAATCAGTACAGTAAATAAAAACGTTGCGGCTCCTCATGGTGTACGTGTCCAAGTCTCCCTCACCAGCTGCTGTTTCATTTGTGAGTGGGTTTTAGCTACAACCGTTGCTTGTCCCTGGAGAAAAGTGCGGCTCCTCTGTGCTTATGACTATGTTCAGCACATACAACTGATGAGAAAGTTGTTAAATTCTCTTCACTTCTCTGTCGTTATAGAATGGGAGGGATGGTCCTTATATACACGACCAGTTTTCTTTTTTTTTTTTTCTGCCTTTTTGTAATCTAGGAAGATGGAAAAAAGAGGCAATCAGATTTTCCGCCTTTCCGGGAAGTGGCTCTTGCATACAGGCACCAAGACCAGCAAAAGGGGGAAATGTTGTGCATACAAAGCCAATATATAAGGGCCTATTAATTGCCATTGCTGGAAATGCCTGTTCTGCCCAATGACAAACTACTTCCATTCATGTCCTTTTAGTCCCTAACGAAAGTTTACTTTACAAATTTGTAAATTTGATTCAGTACCACAAAGCCTTATTCGGGGTGCATTTGTTCATTTTAGAGTGTGTTTGTTAGTTGTTACCTTGATAAAAGGATAGTTTCTGGTTTCTAGGTTGTGAATAAATACAGCAGGTTCAACAAAAGGCTGGCAGAGGTTAGAAATGGGTATTATGGCAGGGCGTGTGATTTCACTACTAGCATTCACAATGGCAATGGAAGTAGTTATCAGAGATTACAAGTTGTGCCGTAGATAGGGGTAGGGATTGAGAACCCCAGGCTCCCAGTAGTTCGATCCCGTATTGTTAACCCACCTGTCTATTAATCCTGTTTATAGGTTCTGCTAACGTTTTTACAGCGGGATATACCGTTTAACCTCTTTACTCAATGGTGAAATAAAAAATGACCATTGTGTTAAACTGACACGGGGTTCGTACCAACGGATGGTTGCTATAACCTCTCCTGGCGTGGTACAAAAAAAGTCACCCATCGCAGAGTTGCCATGGATGCAAAACTACTTGGTTGCAAAGTGCATGTGCAGAGCTTTGATCACATCAAAGGGGGAAAATACCTCCTGTTAATGTGCAAAAGTTGATCATTGCGATTTGTATTTTATGTCACAATGTTCACTCGAAAAAGTTGCTGTTTTTCAGTTTAAGCCAACTTTGATTTAGTTGAAGTTGGTGCATACTTGAAATTAAAGTGTTAATGCAACCAAAATCATTTGTACTATATATAACTGGATGAGAATCGATTGGAGAACCGATAAGGAACTGAGTCGATAAGCGTTATCGATAATGGAACCGGAAGTACTAAATTCTTAACAAGTCCCATCCCTAGTTGTAGATGGGGAAAGAAGCCAGAATGGAATACAGCTTCCACCAGTTAGATCTTACATGGGTGATTTGACAATAGTAACTACAACAGTTTCATGTACAAAAAGGCTACAGAGAGGCAGTATAAGGTATTCCCTAGGTTGATGTGGCCATTTTCTATGTACCAAATTCCAGTATACAGTGGAAAGAATGGAAAGATTAGTTGGCTCCTATAATATATAAGGAAGTGGTTAGGCATTCATAGTGGGGCTAGATAGTGTGGCATTGTATGGAAAGGAATACTGCAGCTGCCAATGTCTAGTTTAACATAAGAGTTTTAGTGTTTTAGGGCCAGGATAGAGGTGTTGTTAGGGATGGAATAGTTAAGGAGGTGGTCCCAAAACAATCAAGGGGTGGAAATGGAACCTGAGAGTGGTAGTTAATTCAATTCAGTTTAATT
>CM026213.1:19013150-19020650 GCA_014839995.1 Xenentodon cancila | reverse complement strand
TGAGATATTTGGGCCTTAGTCTCAGAAAAAAACAGGCTAAACATGTTTTTGCTTGCACTTTTATTTTCCTCTGCTACTCATGCTAATCATGCATGCTATTACAGGTGTGTGTGTGTGTGTGTGTGTGTGTGTGTGTGTGTGTGTGTATGTGTGTGTGTATATATATATATATATATATATATATATATATATATATCTATATATATATATATATATATATATATATATATATATATATATATATATATATATATATATATATATATATATATATATATATATATATATATATGTATGTGTGTGTGTGTGTGTGTGTGTGTGTGTGTATAAAAGCCATTAGATTGACTGAGACCCATATTCCTTTTAAGAAGTGTAAGTTTTGATCCACAGCATAAAACAGACGTGTGAGGACATGACCAATTTATACTGCTTTATTTATTTCGTTGGCAACCAATCTTGTCATCGATTTTTGTCAACTATGTTGATTATTCGTTGCAGCCCTACTGCCAATTGACTTAGTGTGCAATTTTTTGTTATTTAGTTAGTAGTACGACATGCATAAATTAGTCACTTCATCAAGATCAGAGGCAGTTTTTAACCCAGTAGTTTGTATATTTCATATGTGATAATAAGCTTTTAATCCATCTTACTCGTAACTCATTCTCTCATTAGCTGTTCAGTAGCAGGCCAGATATTTACAGTACCAGTTTTTGAGTGTCACTGGACATTATATTTCTGCTGTAGGAAAACCAGTTGTTCAGTACAAAAAGGTATGTTTTTCTTTTTTGTTTTTTTGTGTTGTTTTGTAGGAGATGAAGAGCAGTCTGGGCCCTCATGGGCAGTAGAAGATGATGATGATCCAGAAAATAGGTACGGTTCAAAAAGCCCGGACGTACAGTTTGTAAAACACCCTAGATGTAGAAGGAAGGATGCAACTTTAAACTCTGATCTCTGTGCAAAGTTTGGCAACCCCCATGTCATTAGAACCCAGCTGCAGTCGATTCAGGCGAGACCCAAACGTAGCTGCCGAGCACCTGTAATCAAATACACGTCCTAGACCCACACTGTGAGACACGGGTCCACATTTTAGTTTAATCAAATGAACCTTGCCTGTAGCAGCTTTGTGATTTATAAGCAAAATATCAAGCCTGTCTGTGTGCTATTTAAATATATAATCTAAACGGGAAATTTACATTTGAATACATTTAATGACTTTAATTTCTGACTTTGTGTCCTCCCTCCCATGTATATTTGACTGATACAAAATGGGAAAGATGGCAGTTAAAACTTGAACACTGAGTTAAAAAAATTTTTTGCCTTAAAGCTTTACCTGATAATTCAGCACAGTCTTGTTCCCAGCAACAGTATTTTAAGAAATAAAGAAAACGTACACCAATCGGCCAAAACACAATGAGCACATATCGAATATCCTACATATCCTAAAAATATATTTTTGGCCCAGCGCTTTGTAAACTGTGGTCTCTGTGGATTGGATTTTCTTCCCTCCAGTGCTATTAGATTGTAGGTGGGAAATCTAAAGGTCAGGTGAGCACCTCAAACACTTTTTGCAAGGCCCCCTGGTGTCCTGCTTTGAGAGGCTGCCCCTTCAGGGGAGTACAGTTGCTCCGTGGTGGTGAATGGCCCTCAAAATACTTATCTAGCTCCATGTGAAAGGCAGGTTAGAGGTATTTCCAGCAGAACGCTGCGTTGTAGTGTTACCCACCACCGCAATGATCAGTGTATGGTTCTGTTTTTTTATTTTATTTATTTATTATTTTTTTTTGTGGTTTTTTTAGAATGCACATATAAATGTTGTTCAAAACTAAGCTTAACTTACGTAAATGGTTACTGTTGTTTTTCAAGTGAAATGTAAAGTCTGAAGCCTGCCTAAAACCGTGTCTGCTCATATTTACAGTAAAAACAAAATGCAGTTCAGTGGTTATTTGGTTTTTCTTTTTTTAAACCGTGATGAATGAAGATCAATGTTTTGTACTTACAAAAAGAAAGCAAGGGTTGCAAAATTGTAGATGTGTAAAAAACATTGATGCTTCACTTTATTAAACTCTTATTGTGTCACGTTTTGTGGTTGTGACAGTTGAATTCTGCCCTAATGTTTGTTAAGATGGCAAAAATTTGTTTTTCAATAAAATATCATATACATTGGCCATGGCTGTGTAAATGCAGTTTAGATTTATTTTATTCATAAACAGGTCTGCATTTGAAACCAATTCATCATGCCAGTGTCTGGTGTATTGCTGCTTGAAAAGGACTATAATGACGGTAAAGCTCAACCAGTCACAGTGCTCCTTCCACAGACAAAACCAAAAACATTTGCTGCTATCTTAGAACTCCTTTCTGAAAAGAGCTCAAGTCTCCCACAGGCTTCACCTAACGGCAACATTAAAAAACAGTTCTTAGTTTTCCTCACTGATCTTGACTTTTGGCTTGTATACCAAGTTGTAACCAGTCTATCTTGATTACAAACTGTTTGACTTGCAGGCTGCAAATTAATTCTTAAAAAAATGTATTACAAAAACTATAAATAGCACTTTGAGACCCTATCGCTGCCCTGTCTTGCTTAATGGATTATTTTGGACTTAAAACCACCTAAAGTCTATGAGATGGTTAGGAGCGTAAACTTTTGTCAGATACCAAAACAACATGAATCCCATCTGTGAATCCCAGAGTGAGAGCAAAAACATATTTGTGGAATTCAAAATATTAAAAGAGATTACGCTTAATGGTGTATTTAATCAGAAATTCCTCATCAGTTCAAATTGGCTGTTTGTATAAAAACAAAAGGAAAAAAAAAGTGAAGAATAAATATTCTGTTTTCTTTTGTACACATGTGGGCAGTTGTCCATCTTCTTAGTGCCTTTAAACCTCATAACTTGAAGAACCGTGTCACATAGCATCTTTAATTTAAAAGTTCCCCTTGAGGCTCAGTTTGATTTATATTTATATATATATATATATATATATATATATATATATATATATATAAAATGTATATTTGCACAATTTGCGCACATTTTTAAGAAGGTTACTCGTGGTCGACTCTGGGCTGAAGCCATGCATTTGTGAACAGATGGTCCATTCAGGCTAAACCAGTGCCCTTCATGTTTTGCCCCACTTTCTTTGCGCAGAGTATACATTACTGCTGACCATTAAAAGTAATAGTAAAGTTTTCCCATATTTACACGTACGGACAAAAACCCTGCTTAACATTTACATAACAGCCAATCCAGCTGTCGCGGTATAAAAGTAATAAAGATAAAAAACAGCTTGTCATGAACAATGCTTTGAAATGTTAATGGCAACATTGTATATCTGAGAATTGAGAGTGGGCTGTGAAACAACTGTTAAAATTACAAGTTACCAAATTTCCATAAATGACTTTAACAACATCCATGTTTGTTTCTCATGTTTTTTTCCAGGTCGGATTTTCTCACAACACAACAGTGAAAGCAGTGTTTTTAGGAAACAATCGCTTTTATCTTTGGATATTCTAGGCTCCAATTGGTACCTACTCGTTTTTTTTTTTTGTTTTTTTATTCCTCCTCTCCCCCATAGTCTGTTTTTAGCTGTAGTGATAGTTTATGCTGAGAAAATGGTCAGCAGAAATGTGATGTTTATATTGTATGTGGTTGTGGGCCAAAACCTGAAAAGGACATTTATCTTCTTTCCAAATTGTAGCTTGTGACAACCGTGGCAATAATGCCAAATTAATGTGTTAGTATTTGAACTTTATTCAGTGTTTCTTCCGTTCGATTTGCGTCCATTTTCCATAAGTGGAAAATTATGAAAGAGTCCAGGCTCTTCTCTGTTTGTGCTGCTGTCATTACTGTACTGTAATTTATCTTTTTTTTTAAATATATAATGGATCCTTCCTGAGCTTTACATTTAGTATCTGTGAAAATTGCAGTAATGTTCACTGACATGCATTGATAACCCGCTTCAAAGTCATGATCGGACCTGTGAGCGAGTGTGATGATGCAGGATGCGTTAGGAATCCGAGCCAGTCCCATGTCGTGATGCTCGTTACGAGTGCTTACAAGATCATTGGTAAACATGGAAGGAAACAGACTGACTGTACACTATATTTTGATTGTTCAAAACACCATATGGTATTGAAACCATAACATTTTTGGATTGTAAACCAGTAATATTTTTTTTTTTTTAAATTGTAGCATCTTAATTTTTTTTTTCATTTTATTTCCACTGACAACCTTTTATTCTGGGTAAATATTTACATCCAGACCAGTATTCGTTTAGTGGATCGAATAAGTTTTGTTGACTTTTAGCCTCTAACTGTGACGTGCCACAGTTCAAAGAATAAATTGGACAAATTTGACATTGGTGTTCTTTTCATTTCCGTATGGGGAAAATGTATCGGCAATGCAAACAACATAAAAAAGTAAAAGTTATCACACTCGTTTCCTGAGGAAGAACAAGCTACAGTATGAGAGGAAGAGAGAAGAACGCGTCTTCTTTTCTGTGAATAATACTTGTTTATTGTAATAAATTCTGACTTTTAAAAATGTCTCTGTCTGATTTTTATTTTATCTTTTTTTTTTTAACATCAACTTTGTTTTAGGTTTGTGCTTCTAGTGCTGTGGCACTTGAATTGGCTTGAATTTTATTTAAATCGGCACATCAGTCAAGGTCCTGAGATTTTACGCCGTCTGAAGTGACCTGCTAAAAATAGAACCATTCATTTATATTTAATGCCAACAGCACAAGGACTACTAACACCTGGTCAGCACTTGAGGATTTTTAGTATATGTCCAGTTGTTTAATTATTTGTTATTTTTTTTTCCTTAAAATACAATATCCATTTGAAAATGTCACTGATCAGAAAATAAACTTCAGGTGCCTTTCTTTTTTTTTTTTTTCCTACTTTTAAAAGAATCGCTAAGAAAGTGCTGTTGGCTCAAATTAAAGCCAACTACTCCTCCGGTGATGATATTTCTTCGGACGACGAAACGCAGGAGGATGAATCTGAGTCAGATGGTGATGAGGTCAAACAAGACAACGAGGATGATGGGACAAGTGAATATGGTAAGTCATTCTACTTTTGTGGAGCTCCTTTTAAAGTCATCTGAATTTAGTGATACAAACCAATAGCTGATATTAATGTGTACTCAATAGTTTAAAATACATTGACAGGGTTCTGTTGTCAGCCTTGAGTTATGAAAGGGGAGGAATGATAGTATATATCTCTGCCGCAGGGAAAGACTTGGCTTCAGAAACATCTGACATGTCTGATGAGCAGTCCAAGACCAGACACCACCTTCTTCGCCATAAACTCACCTTAGATGAGGGAGCATCATGTGGCAAAACATCTGAGAGTGAAGTAGGAATGGAGGAGGGTGAGAGAAGAGCCAGAAGGAGGCGTCAAATCTGTAAGCGGACCCAAGCCATAAGAATCTGAACTGATTAGGAATACAACTCTAATGTTTAATTCTGTTTTCTGTGAAGCTGATATTGAAAGTAGTGGTAGCAGTAGTGACTCGCGTGAAGATGTGGGACTGAGCGAGGAGCTCAGCCAATCAGAGGATGAGGATGAAGAAGAGATCTTCAGGTACATTCATAATAGATGCCTTTAAACCAAAATTAAAAAAAAAAAATCTTTTTTGGGGTCGTTATACCTTAGTTTTACTAAAAACAAAACAACTTGTGAATTTTCTGCTTTTTTAGCTTACAAGCTAAATATAAAAGATATGTTTTATTGAAATATATAATATAGTATTGCTACATTAATTGATTTCATGTAAAGTGACCATAAATATGAAATATCTGTTTTTGTATTGGCACTTCTATTTTAACACCTAATTGCAGTTGGGTCAAGAAGTATTTGTATAATAACAGTTTTTATGATTTTTGCCTTGATACACCACCACAGTGGATTTGAAATAATCAAGATGTGATCAAAATATAGACTTTGAGCTTTAAATTAACAGTTTGTTTTTTAAACAAATGTGGCTTTACAATTTTTGAAATGCGGTAATTTTATACTGTGAAAATACAGTAAAAGGTAATTTTCTATTTAATTAGTAATATTTTTTAATAATTGGATAAAAGTCCTTGACTTGATAAAAGCCATTGACTGCCTGAAGTCTGGAGTCAATGACATCAACAAATTCAGAGTTTCCACTCTGGAGATGCTTTGCCAGGACTTTACTGCAGCCACCCTAAAGTGATGCATGTTTGTGGGTGTTTCTACCTTTAGTTTTGTCTTCAATAACTGAAAAGCTGATCAGTTGGGTTGATAGCAGCCGGCTGACGTGGCCATTGAGTAATCCGTTTATTTTTACTTTAAAAATTCTTGAGTTGCTTTTGCAAAATGCTCATTTTCCACCTGCTCCATTAAACGCTGTCCCCATTACATTATTAAATTACATTTAGCAGCCGCTTTTCTCCAGAGTGACTTACAACAGAGGAATAGAATCAAGCCACAGTAACATAGTGGATCCCAAAGTAGTTGCAGATAAGACGGTGTTTAAATAAGTGCAGCTGGGGACGTTCTAAGTGAAGGCAAGTTCTCGACAGAAGGTGTTCTTGGAAGAGGAAGGTTTTTTAACACTTCTTGAATGTCAAGGGGGACGACATTGGTACCTCGTACCACAACTCAGGAATGTTGTGGCAGAAGAGTCTCAACTGCATCTGCCTTGTGTAAAGAGGGCAAGGCCACTGTGTTATTGTGAAGAGTGCAGTGCTTGTGAAAGGGTGTACGCCTTTATGATGGAGTTTATATGGCAAGTGTGGACCCCATGATCAACTCTTAGGCAAATGAAAGTTTTATTTCAGCAGCCACAGGTAGCCAGTGAAGCTCAATGAACTGAAGTGTGATAGTAGTAGAGGCAATGTTTAGGTTGATAACAAGGCTGAATGAATCATGGACAGGGATAAACAGGACTTTGGTCTCAGGTGGGTTAAATTGGAGGTGGTGAGCCTTCATCCATGCATACAGGTTAGAGAGACAAGCTGAGATTCGTGCAGATTGTGGCATTGTCCAGTGGGAATGACAGGTAGAGTTGTGTATCAGCTGCAGAGCAGTGACATGAAAAGCTGTGTGAATAAATAATCTGGTGTATATGGCAAAGAGAAGAGGCCCGGGTGCTGAACCTTGGGGCACCCCTGTGGAGTGGTGACGTAATGAAGATGTTTTGCCCTGCCTTGACTTCTAAAAAGGAGCGCCTGGTAAGGTAGTAACAGAACCAAAAATGCGCTGGTCCTGGGACACCCACGTTTGAGTGTATAGATAGCAGTATGTTGTGGTTAACTTCAAAGAATCACAGAGGATAGACCCACTGATCTTGCTGTTCTTAGGGTCAATAGTTATACTAATACTCATACTACTACATACATAATACTGATTGTGTATATGTGTATATGTGTATATGTATATGTGTATATGTATATATATATATATATATATATATATATATATATATGTGTGTGTGTGTGTGTGTGTGTGTGTATGTATATGTGTGTATA